>JAQFXU010000389.1:0-57006 GCA_034693705.1 Spatulosminthurus flaviceps | reverse complement strand
AGGCGCTATAATTTTCGTAACGTTATGGGAAAAACAAAATTATAGCGCCTTTTGGACTTTACCCGACGATATGTATTGTCTTTTTGTAATCGAGCTCCATTAAATCTCGATGTAGTTTGAATTTGATTAGCTTTCCTTCCATTAGTAGCATTATTACAAATGAAGCGGTGATAATTGGGCATCTTCTGGCTGGTGCCTTTTGAAATCAGTTAAATACTATTGTATATCTTCCTGGTGATATTCCATCTCTATCTTTTTTGATTCTGCTGATTACGAGAATTTTTTAAATGGAAGTTTAGAACATTTTTTCTTAGTATACGATGACTCTATGTCATTTTAGTGTGCATGCTCATGTATCATAATATAGTTTATACTGGCGTGATATTTTGTACTGCATTGAAAAATTAAAGTAGCCCATCTTTGTGACTTCTTATGATTACACTTAATGACGCCTGTAACTTCTGCGTAACTTACATTTTTTAGCGTGCTTTGGCGTACCTGTTGATAGGTTCGAATTTAGTAGTAAAAAGGAGTTAGAAAGCTGTTGTAAAATGTCGGCAATCGGTGTAGTTTTTAAAACGTTTAAATGACTCATCATAGGAAGAATGACAATTGTTTCCCCCAGTAAAATACTACGGACATGACATGAGAGCTCTTATAGCCCTAATTCCCCTACCATTTTGTCGCTTCTGTGTTCCGTGTCATAGTTAAAATCCTATTTGTTTTTACCGACTGATATGCATCACGAGGAGAACAAATCTATAACTTATTTGAATCTATGTAAAGATATAGGTATTGGAATGAAGGTGGAAACAGCAAACATCAATGAGTACACGGTACACCGACACCTCATTTTGATGTTACAATAGTATGTGATCAAGATGTACTTATAGTGATAAAATGCGGTTGAAAAAAACTACAGAAAATTCCTTGAGTAAACAAGTTTTAATCGAAATAAAATGGTATGTATATGTTTGTAAAAGAAATGATACCTTCTTGTTGTAATTACTGTACACTGTAGGAGCTTTATCATGATGAGTAGTGAAAATAGCTGCTACTGCTGCTGCTTGAGCTGAGAATGGAGTTGATGAGAAGGAACGAACGAACACCTCTCAGTTTATTTATAATTTTACAGTATATATATATATAGCTATACTTTAAGTGTGAATCAAATAATGAACATGAGCTGCAATGCCAAATGAAAAAAACCAAAAAAGAAGTAAATGATTTCACTAAGGGGGCAAGACGTATGTGCCTTTGTAGTGATTTTACAATTGATGACGAAGATCGTTTGGGATCGGGATAAAAATCGATGTTGTACATAACAAAGACATTGTATATTTATGGACTAACAACTTTTGTGGCTTTGGCACGGCGAAATTACTACTTTCGGTTGTATTTTCCTGCACAAGGAAACGTGGCAGGGGGAAGATACATTCAGTTGATGATGCATGATGGCATGAAACTTCCATGCACAGCGAATATTTGTATATTTTTTCTAAGGAAATATTTGAGGACTCATAGGATTTTTTTATAAACTGTAGGCACGTGAAAACGATCATTTTATAATTTCAACAAAAAAAGCTTAGACATTGAAGTCTATTGTTTGCCATGGGCTGGTTTTACCAGACTCCACGTAATTTTACGCACTATATGTACTTGTTTTCAAAAGTTAGTATCAAAGTTCATATATGTCCTTGCTGATTTTCTTTTTTTGGTCACTTTCTCAAGTAAAAGGATTTAAAAATTAGACGCAAGTTGCTTTATGTTTATTGTTGGATGGAGATTTACCGCCAGCAGTGCTGATTCATTTTGCGAGAACACAAAATCCAAGTAAATAGTACTCTTTATGTGCAGTTGAGATCCAGTTGTACCACTTGTCAGAATTTGTATGTGTATGAACAAAGGTATTTACGGTAAAGAGCCAGCAGCACTAATCAGCATTAAATTGGCAATTGAGTCTTTTTAACGAAAAATAATTCCAGTTGCTAGGGCTATTGCGGGGTTTTATTGTTTAACATTCTCATTACAAATACCAATAACGATAGTATTGTATTTCACTGATACGTTCTTTTTGTTTCGACGATGTTCTTTATCTGTTATTCATTGTAGTGTGCCGGAACTTACAGTTGATTTTGCGAACGAAAAATGGAGTTGAGGCTCGAAAAATTACTCGGATGGGAGTTGCAATTAGTAGGAAATTGCGTAGTTGTCACTTGCGTGTAACGTCTTGGTGAGGATTTGATTGTTAAACCCACATTTATTTGCTCATACAGACAGATGAATGCATGTATAATTGAGAATGGACGAAATTGCAAAAACGGCATAAAATCATTTTCTTGGTACGGTGGACTTGGTTATGGCTCTCTTTTCTTATCGTTTTTTTGTTAAGTACCTTGCCTTGCCTTGGTTTGTTGAACATGATGGTTGTACATCTTTAAGCATTAAACTCGCGGGAAGTATGCTTGCATAGTACTGAGTTCTGTGTCTACGTGTAAAAGCTCTAGTTGAAAAACAAGAAGTATATATGTACAACTAGTGCAGTACAAGTAACGTCGAGTACAAAATTATTTCTATGCTTAAATCTGTGAGAAGATTTTGTATTATACTTGAGGACATCCGTTGTGATATTGTGATGACGAGGAAAAGAATTTTACTTGTAATATTACACTTTACACTGCACTGGCTGACGTGCGAATCACTCGCATTGAAAAGATCTATTGCGTGCCAGCATATGTAGCAGGAAAAATCGCGATTACACATTGTAGTACTACTAGTACATCTAGTTATTTCTCACAATATGTAGTTGTAGCTTCAAACTAGCTGAAGTTCATATGTATATACTACTACTGGGCACTGGGTGGGGTTTTAGGTGTAAGCAGGGATGGACAGGATTAACAAAATATATGGTGTAGTCTGTGAGCAGAAATAAGGAACAATGATCCACGGTGTTCAGTATTGTCATTCATGGTTGTTAAGCATTAAGATGCGGAGAATAGGAAAATGTCGCAAACGTGGATGAGTTGAGGTATCTAGGTTATTTGTGTGTAACTTATGTTGCCAGCTTAAATACAACAGTAAGCTATTTCAGCTCACAATCAGCAAGCTATTCAGGAGGAAAGTGTATTATATACAGTGGGGGATGCTGTAACAAATGTGTATAGTTTTTGCTTTCATTTTTGTAATTTTCATTCGTTTGAGGGTGAAACTTTCGAATTGTATAGTTTGTCATCATCTAGCAGTAGTAATAGCTGATTCCTGTGTACAATAATAATTTTCGATTGAATGAGCAAAATTGGTGTGATGAAATATTTTCGTACTTTTTTTTTAGATATTACAGTTTGTTTGTATCTATCTCCGCTCTCAAGCGCAGTAAAAATGTATGCTTTGCAGTGTAAGTAGTAGGCAGTACGCTTGTTGTTATCATTTTAAAATATTATGGTTACTTTTTTCTTTACAAATGTAAAAAGAATGTACAGAATAACTATAACTGTTCGAAGTATAACGGATGTTTGTGCAGCGTGCAGCTCAACCGATAATATTTTTAGTTTTTGCAATCAACTACTATACATTGGTGGTGCTTGTGTACAATATGGGCAAAATATGTGGTGACGATTTTACCCATGTATATACCTCCTCATATTTTTACCTGCACTAATAAGACGATGGTTTTGTAAAGGAAACCCTATAAGGGTGATTTTAAAATACTAAATACAATATTATAATAATAAAACTTTTTTGTCTATGTGGCAGGAAATATGCTACTGCATACAGAATTTAATGAAGCGAAATAATGACTTTCATCGTCATGTTGGCTTTAACTTACTCAAGTCGTATCTTAGTTTTTTTCTATGTAGTTGACATGGATCAAGCTGAAGCTAGATATAAAGTCTGTATTTTGTTGTTTATTCTCGGTAATACAAATAGTGGGATAGCCATATAGTTGTGGGCATCCAGCCTTTCGTATGGTATTGAATGAATATTAATCATAGCTTCGTCCTATTAACGAACTAAAAATGAATGGTGATGGTTGACATTGACGTGTAATTATGATCATCATTATTGTTTCCAGACGTAAAGCAGATTTTTCAATGACACTTCAGTTTTTTTTGCAATAATATATACAGTCATGAAAGGGAAGGGAGATTACAGAATTTGACCAATTTCTGCCATTGCTGCGAGGGTTTTCGTTATTGGGAGAGATGATTGTGTGGGACACACTTGGTTTTCTAGACCTAATCATTTTGGCAAATTGAGCATGCGGATGTCACTTCACTGTAGCGCAAACCTCAGCCGGTCTACTATTAATGTGTATGTGTGTACATACATGCGTGTAGTAATTATTATAGTGATGGTGCGGGAATAATGGTGTGTCAATAATAATAGTGATGACTTTGGACATTTTTACGAAGTTAACGTTTTTAGTACATGGGTTGGAGCAGAGAAAATGAGACTATTGGCATAGCAGTGACATTATTTTCTTTTTTGACCACTATACCTTTGTACTTGCTGTAGCTTAACACTAACACGTAAGGAAAGCAGCTGAAGAGATTTTTATGCTTCATATGAAAATGTTTCTTAGCATACCATTAATGGTTTCATATCTCGCTTTTATTTGAATTGAGTAAAAAGTGCAAGGATTGTTTGAAACTTGCATTAAACTGCAAGGGGTACGAGTGGTAATATGATACGGCTGTAGGTGGCCCGAATCTGGTCCGAAAAATATATGCTCTAGGTTTTTATAATTTGCTATCAAATCTACGATCTACGAAAAATACGACGGTATGACAATTTTTACGCTGTCGTTTCAAAGAATTTGTGTGACTCCTGCGGCGAGCATTTAAAACTCTAGGGTGTTATTATCATCAGCTCTTTCAAGTTTCTTCATTTTCGAGAGTGAAAAATTAATTTTAAGTAGGATGTCGTTATTTTTACATGATTCGACCCTTTGAAATTCAGCATAAATGTGGCTCATTCTATTTTTTTGCTCTCTCTATAGGTTCCGGATGCTAAGCAAATTGGCGAATCAACTAGAGAAAAATACCGAGATTTCACATTTGACTACTCTTACTGGTCGTTTGACTCTCAAGATGATCATTTTGCTACTCAGGAGCAAGTTTTTAAGGACTTGGGTTTGGATGTGGTGGGTAATGCATTTGAAGGATACAATGCTTGCGTGTTCGCGTACGGTCAGACGGGCAGTGGGAAAACACACACAATGATGGGTGTACCGTCGTCACCAGTAAGTTTCCCGATAATTTTTTGAACTTTTAAAGTCAGTGGACTGAATAATAAATGTTACCACCAATTATGTCACCTTGTGAATATGAGGGAAGAAATGATGAACACAGACTTTTTATACATGATATTAGATATTTTGTTCAACCAGTTCCAATCAGAATTCCTTTTTTGTTTAAGGCTTGAAAAATACGTTGTAAGTTTTCTTCTCATGCGTGCAGTCATCCATGTCTGCGAGGCTTAAATTTCTCGAGTTATTTGATAGCAGTTGAGAATTACAACAAACGTTTAAGTGTTTTCTACCTAAAATTTCCTTACTAACCCGTGCATAAAATTCAGTAGTTGCGTGAAAAATGTATGAATTTACGTGGTTATTACAAATTGTTAATTTTAATTTCGAGTATATCGATTGTTTCAGGAAAATCAAGGACTTATTCCGAGGATCTGTAAGGTGAATAATTTAATACGATTTTTAAATACATAATATAATACATAACATCCTGGTAACTGAGTTACCTTTGTAGTTTTGAATTTCGGTTTTGTACTAATAATTGATCATTTTGGTTTACATTACCATTGCAGGATATGTTCAACCGAATGAGCCACGGGAAAGAGAAAGGTACAACCTATCGAACAGAAGTAAGCTACCTGGAGATTTACAATGAGCGAGTCAAGGATTTGCTCAAGAAGAATCAAACCCATAGTTTAAAAGTTCGGGAACACAATAAGCATGGTATTTACGTTGAAGATTTATCAAAACATTTGGTCATGGATTACCGTGATATACAAGACCTCATGGAGAAAGGAAATTCAAATCGGACAACGGCGAGCACGAACATGAATGATGTCAGCAGTCGGAGTCATGCTATCTTTACGATGACATTTGTTCAAGCCAGTTTTATAGGAGACATGCCTAGTGAAACTGTTTCGAAGATACATTTGGTTGATTTGGCTGGAAGGTATGGAAATTGAGATATGAGATATTATAGCGCTAATCTTAGTTTTTCCCATCGACGTTGTCGATAGTTTATGACGTTTTATTATGTTTCATTCCGCTTAACAGTGAAAGAGCAGATGCAACTGGTGCGACAGGACAGCGACTGAAGGAAGGGGGTCACATAAACAAATCCTTGGTAACCCTCGGCTCTGTTATATCTGCACTTGCTGATGCTGCCCAGTCTAAGAATAAAAACTCCGGCCATATTCCGTACCGTAACTCTGTACTCACATGGTTGCTGAAAGATTCTTTGGGAGGCAATGCAAAAACCATCATGATTGCAAGTGAGTGCATCAATGTAAATTGTGCTTTTGTTTCTTACGAACTTTTATGAATTTGGGATGATTATATTTCCTTAAATGTTTTGTGTAAGTTGATGATTTTTCCTTGAGTTTCTTCTGTAACTTTTAATGTAACGCCTAATTGCTATCCACCCCGCGACTTGTTTGTTAGCCCCAAATTAATGCCGAAGCACTACACAACTAGAAGAACGCCTAAAAGATTTTCATTTACTATCTATTTCAGCAATATCCCCGGCAGATGTCAACTATGGTGAGACTTTGAGTACTCTGCGATATGCAAATAGAGCGAAAAATATCATCAATAAACCGACAATCAATGAAGATCCGAATGTTAAACTTATTCGTGACCTGCGTGCCGAAATTAACAAGCTCAAATCAATGCTTGGAACAAGTTCGGATGTAAGTGACTTGTATGCTTCATGTCTTCTATCATAACCAATTTTTTTTTAATTTGAGAATGGAGTTTATGCGTTTTATGTCAAAAATAGAATATTTTTGTAATGCATGAGCGCAAAAATGACACTTCGTATATTTACTCTAAGCAGTTACGTTATGTTGTAACGAGAGCGTTGTTTTCCTGCAGAGTTCTGACTCAGTATTGGTAGAACTTCACGAAAAAGAAGCAAAAGAGAAGGTATTGACTGAAGAATGGACGGAGAAGTGGAAAGAAACACAGAAAATTCTCATGGAACAAAAGGATCTTGCTCTAAGGAAGGCTGGAACTGGAGTTGTACTAGATTCCCAAATGCCTCATTTAATAGGGATTGACGACGACCTTCTAAGCACTGGCATCACATTATATCATTTGAAGGTAAGGTGCTCATACTAATCAAAGCTACTTGGAAATGTAAATACTTAAATACAGTTCTTGATTTCATAATTGTTTATCTCTTATGATTACTGTATTTAGGAAGGGGAAACAAAAATTGGATCTGAAGATGAGAATCTAGGTCAGGATATCGTTCTGAAGGGCTCGGGTTTGGATTCTAACCATTGTACTATTCTTCTGGCAGATGGGATTGCAACATTGATACCTTCAGATGGAGCGGTCTGCATAGTGAATGGGCTTCAAGTGGATAAATCCACAAGACTTTCTCAAGGTATGAGGGATGTGTCTATTTTATTTAGTTGAACCCGATTTATTCTAAGATTTGGGTAAACTAAGCTAAAAATTTGGGTGGTTCATTTCATTATCGTTTCCTTGAATCATCAGATAAGTTTTACCAGAACTTTTCTAAGTTTAAATTATTTATTTTACTTAATTAAGGTGGGAGCATTAATTTAGAAGTTTTTTTTACTTACCATACTTTCATATTCGGCCGAAACTAATCGAATGAGTGAAACAAATAAGGGTTTAAGTTGGTTGATAACTCTGTAAAACCTTAGGGTATGTATGAGAGCATAAACCCTAGAATTCGTCGGAGATAGTAGTCTTAGTAATGTTCACAAAAATTTTGGACAAAATCGGTCAAGTGTTTTTTGAGTAATCGTGGGGAGGGATACCACAACTAGGACGTGCTGACGTACTGGCAAATGTTTTTTATAATGGGACTGACGACGCCCTGAAAACGGATGTGGCAGTATTGCATTATAACTTACGCTTATCAATTATTATATTATTAGCTATTTTTGAATCGTTTCAGGATGTGTGATACGCTTGGGATCAAATATGTTTCGATACAACGACCCTGCGGAAGCCGAAAAACTCCGCAGAGAAGGATCTCGATCTCATTTAAATCTAAGTCGATTATCTATTCTCAGTCGATCAGCTTCAGATCTTGCCTGGTCGTCTGAAAACATCAATTTTACTGCAGCTGGGTATGTTTCGTTTTTTATTATGCAAGGCTATTATCAAAGGTTTTCTGGAAGCTATTCATATTGTAAGCAATCAGTCGAACTAATCATCTCTGTAAAATTGGCTAAATGAAATAATGGTATATGTAGCACTCGCGTGACACTGAAGTACATATTTACACCATTCACCTATTCTCATCGAATAGTCTATAATGTTCTTAGGAGTAAGGTAGACGGTAAACGGTAAGTTTAGCAAGAGAGGTGATTAGAATTGGGGTAGTTGTGGTTGAGAGGCTTAACACATGTGCTCTTTAACTTTGACCTGGCTTGATTGCGTTCAGTAATTAAGTAATCTTGCACTTTACGTGCATGAATGTATAATGTATCGTTTATGCAAAACAGGCACCTCGCAATCAGTTGCAAACAGTTAAAGAGTATAGACTATATAGCTTTCCCACATTCCCACTTAACCTTCAGGACTCCTTGCTCTTTCTTCATCTGGTTTTAGGTTCTCATGTGACACAACAATTGCGCGCTCATTTAATTCAAACCGCGGCGTGGTGGTTGTTTTTCAGGGAGGAAAATAATCTGCTCGAAGAAAAAAGGAAACAACTGGAAGCTGAAGAAGTTCGCTTGCAAAAGGAAAGTCAAGAGCTGCTGAGTCAGAAGGCACAACTTGAGGAGCAGAAAAGCCATTACCAGGTAAAGTTTCATAGTGTTACATTTTTTCTAAAGAATGCTCTAAGAACCATTAATGTGTCGAGTCAAGAGAGTCGTCAATTTTGCTTGTCATTTAGCTCTTTATTCTAAGGAAACGAAGCATTCTTCGAAACCACCTACTAGGCTTGCCCTATTAGGATCTAAGGATCTTGAGTTTTGAGGCTATTGTTTTTTTTGTGTAAAGATCGTATGCGTATGTTAAATAAAAGAACATGTGCATTTTGTATGCATGCTGCCTACGTATAACATTACCAAGTCAGTGATTTAGGGAGCAGGGAGCAACAACTTTTACTTGGAGATTTAGAATCGAGTATTGGACCAGGAGAAGCAAGTTTTAGTTTTCTGAAATAAATTTTTCTTCCAAGTTATAATAGTTGTAAATATCAAATATTGGAGTACTCAAGATGAGCGTTTTTGTCCGAAAGAAAAAGGATGCCCGATAAGAGAATCATCCATGTTGGTTGTATTTTTTGCAGCTCTTACAGCAGGAAAAAGAAGAAGCATGGAAAGCAGAACAGATGAACAAGAGTGCAGCCATTCAGTTGGCTCAAAAGGAGTTGGAAGAGGTATGTGCCATGTGTTCCCCTTGTTTGTATCTGCTAGCAATATAAGTCTTTTTGCACTTAGCTTTAATTAGCATTTAATATCTACAGAGATACATCATCACGTATATAATTTGGTGGAATGGATTTCATTTACTTTCAATTTATTATTAACCCTTAAGTAAGTCGTAGTTGCATATAATAGACGACTCGGGTATGTTCCTGTGCGACTTCGAATTCAAAATATGCTTGGCCATTTACCACAACAACTAAACTTTAAAGAACTATTTCTGTTTCACCTACGGAGTTAGCCACAGCATAGTATAGTGTATAACCCCGTAAGTATTTTAGTCTTCAAAAGCTCATTGTAAGTATTCATCTTCATGTTCCCACATTCAGCAATACTTATTTTTATTGATGCTTTGCATTTTGAACTGGTGATCATGGTATACTTAAGTAGGAGGAACACATCTTTCATGTTTACATGGGAGCTGTGTATGGCAAGAGAAGCTGTAAGAGTAATGACAGAATCAATTTTAGCACAGCTACAGTAACAACTTTAGCACTTACCTCAATTTACCCACCATTGCGTGTGTTCATAAAAGGAAAATTGGAGAGGATACTTTATGACTTCATTCATTGATAGCAGCTTTTAAGCATCCTGCACACTGCACACATCATAGGTAGTTATTTAAACCCGTTACTATTTTTGTATTGCTGGTTTTTTGCTCCAGTACCATGCCGAAGATGAAGATGAGGTAGCGTTTTTGCCTTTATTTTCTTTTGTTGGCTCCTTTTGACTTGATGAATGTATTTCAGTCTTTCACTGCAAGTGACAATGCAGCTCGACATACATATATGTGAAGATAGTGGCGAAAATGAAAAATTCAAGGCAATTCTTTGTATAAGAAACCAGCATATTTCAGCAGTATAAGCAGTTTTGTAAAGTATGTATAGCGAAAGGTTGCTTTCGAATGAGGCTTTTTAACACTGTGGGTTGCAAGTAACACTTAAGTGCATGTGTATGAACACATACTACCTCCGGATGAATAAATTCATGTTTGCTTATTACAGCTTTCTTGAAAGGTGTGCGTATACTCTACTTACCAACTCTTTGTGTTCTTTCGGGGTTTTACGATTAATTCAGTGTTCGTACTCATGTTGATGTTGCTATTTCTGGTTTCGACTCCTTATGAGAAGAGAACGCAAGAAGTAAACAAGAATGTATGGTCTATGCGTGTTTGTAGGTTTGGCTGGTCTTTTATAAGATGGTTTAGTTTAGTTATATTATAAGTGCGGAACGAAGAATGGTGTGGTTCAAAATCTGTCTTCTCTGCTGAGTTTTGTTGCATGGTCGTGTGAACTTTCCTGCTGATATCTACGTTTTCCTATAGTAATATTTCATACAGTAGAATTCGCACCTGAACTCTTACAAGTTTGATAGGTATTTTCAAAGCAATCCTCCCAAACTTTTTTAGCGAAGGGAATCAGGAGCATTTTTCATTTTGTTTAACTTGGGTTGCATTTTAGGATCTAGGAAAATTATTGGAATGCATTTATCAGTGAATTGAATGTAGTGATTTGTTGTTGTTGGCGCTCCTTTGCGTACGAAAGCCGAAAGTGTATCTACTGTGCCGCATTTGGAAAAAATGTTCGGTTCTGTACAATCATACGTATTCGTTAACTCTTGTAGCGTCGAATGAAATTGGAACAAGAATACGCAGCTCATCGACGGCGCCTTTCGGAAGACTTAAAACGACTGGAGCAGCAAGAGCAAGATACTCTTTCCAGTTTGAAATCCAAGGAAGCGGATTTGAAGAAAAGGAAGGAGTTTCTTGAGTGGGAAGTGGAGCAAGAAATGGAGCAGGTATGCTACTCTGACTCAATTTTTTGCATTAATTATTTTTCATCATTGTATATTATTGATTGCTTAATTCGCTTCATTGAATTAGGCTAGAATTATGTGCTTTGTCATACTAGAATCATTCATTTTTTGTTTTGTTTTTGATTTCGGTTTCTCCTTTGGATGGCTTGACCCCCTGCTACCCTACCATATTTTCCATTTTGCTAAACATCGGTTAGATTGAAACTGCTGCTCAGAGAGTTGATACACTCAAAGCAGCTTTGGAAACAAAGGAACAGGAATTCCAATCCTATACCAATCAGTTAGCCTCTGAACTGACAGCTAAATTGGGCAAACCTGAGGAGACAGCCAAGCAAATCCTGGGAATGGAACAGATGCAGTTTCAGCAGTATCTTCAGACACAGTCAGCTGCCATTGATGAATGGAAAGCTAATGCTGTCAATTCTCTAATGATGCAAAAGACTGAACTTGAAGATAAAATCGAGGTTCATTTAATTATTATTTCGAAAATAGTTTTTAAGTGCTCCGTATGCATGTGTGATGTATTCTTAATTCGTGGTAGAATCGTGAAAGTGTGGTTGAATGGTGGGTGCCCGATAAAAAGTAATTAATTGTTGTTCGTTAATCAGTGATGCAAGTATAATGACAAGCATATATCTGAATTCATAAGAGTTGATATTTTATTTCTGAGATTACCGAACTAACTGAACTATTCATTGATCATTCAATATATATATTATTTAATTTTGGTTTGGTTAATTTCATTGGCTTGATTTGTTTAATACAGGAAATGACTGCTAGAATAAGTTCATGTGACGACACGAAACTCAAAGTTGAGCTGGAGAAAGAGCATAATAATTTGAAAAACAGTGAGAAGCAAGTTCAGGATGAGCTTGATAAAATTGACCACGATTATGAAAAGGAAAAAGGCGATTTTGAAAATTCAGTGCAAATTTTAAGTGATTGTCGGCAACGAATTTTGGATAAGGTATATTTGCTTGCTGCTAAGCATGTTTGTTATAATATAAGTATAAGTAATTGGAAAGCCTTGATGACCAAAGCTGAATTTAGCGCTATTTTGTTCCTTGCATTATGTACGCGGTGATGCCAAGTTTTGATAATAGAATCAACATTTTATTTTTAAGAAAAAGGAGTGCGGACAGATTGAGTCTGAGTTGGAGATTGGAATCGGTAAAATGGTTGCTAGTGAGGATAAAATTGCTAAATTGGAGTCAGATTTGGCGCTGATAGTCGATCAAGAAAAATTGATAGTAAGTCAGCTGGCTCACATCGATAGCAGTAAGCAGAAGTTGTTGACCATCATGGAAAACTCTACAGAAGAGAACAACTGCGACAGAAATAGGTTTGTTTTGCTTACAATCTTTACTCCTGTGATTTAATTCGTACCGTAAGTTCTATGATGCCACAAACAATAGACAAGCATATAACTGATTATAAAGATGAAATTTAAATCTGAGAATTTCTAGTTGTTTTCAAAAATCTTTTAATCTCGAAACCTGGATTTACATAAAAATCGATTATTTCAGTTTGACACTGGATTTGGTTCCTGATTCAAAAACTGGGGAGTCAGATTTCTTTCCGTCTGTACGATCTATGAAGTCCGATAATTCTAAGTCTGACTTATATAACGTTACACTTACTGATAGTGTGAACAAAGGAGAATCAAAGGACGATAAAGAAAAAACAAGTGGCCGAAATGACTCCGTGGATACTTCAACTAATCGACTGAACGAAAGAAATGACCAACAGAAGGGCCTTAATTCGGGTGATGTTAGCCCCATCAAGAAAGAGGGTGATTCATTGAGTCACAATCACAGAATTTTAAGTCCGACCAGGAACATAAAAATGTCTACAGAGGAAGCAAGCAACGAGCTCAAACGACTAGTTGACCAAATTAACGTGCAGAAATCAATTGTCCTGGAGTGTTTAGAAAATGACTGCGATAAAGAAGAGCTAAATAACCACATGGCGGTAAGAATATTTTTGCAATTATTACGATTGCAACTTGGAGCTTGAAACCGTTGGAGTTTTAAGTGAACGATGATGTAATTTTATAGACAAGCATATATCTGATATAATAATGTTGAAAATTTTCTCTGAGGAATCATTTGTCATTAAATCATTTAGTCGCTAAAACGGGTTTGTTGAATTCAAGTTAAAATTCTTTTTGAAGGTGCTACAAGACTTACGAAACCGGTACTTAGATTTAGAATGCATGATGGACACAAGGACACGCCGGCGATGGATGTTTGAAGACGAGGATTCCACATTTGATTTTGATAAAACAGAAGATGGCACCACAACCTGCGGCGACAGCGAACTAGACGATTCTGAGGCTCATTCCAGTGTGACTGACCAGGACGACCAGTACTGATCTATTCATTTAAATAATTAAGATTTAAGGTTGCTCCTATCTTCGTATTTCTTGCTTTACTTTACAATTTTTTTTTGTTGTAGTCTACAGCTTCTTGTCGAACAGCGGGTAGAGCAACGGCTCCGAGAAATTTTTGAACAATTAAAGACTGGACAGAAACCAAATCTTTCATTGAGGGACACTGGATCATTACGTCGGCGCAGTCAGTAAGTTTATTTGTGATGATCAGTATACTTATATTCGTGTAGCTGTGTCAATTAATGAAACTTTTCACTTATTTTGTTTTCTGAATTTAACTTTCTAGTCGAAGAAGTATGCCCAATGGATTAAATAATGCATACACATCTGGATCGGTAAGTAGTTATTCTGTTTTTTGAGGCAGTCATATAGTAGGTTAGTAGCTTTTAATTAATATACGTTTTTGAAAGGATGATGACGGATCCTCCGGTTCTCCAAGAAACATGGCTAGATCGCTGTCCATGAATTCTGTTTGGGCATCACTTCTACAGGGTAACCCTGAGTTAAATTTTCTAATTTGTTTTTGTTAGTATTTAATTTTCATCTACTCCACTCCGTATTTTGGTTTGTTAATCAGGTAATGGAGTTATTCCGGGGGTTCTTGATGTGTCAATTCCCACGTACGTAATGAGAGGTACAGGGGGAAGCACTCACTTTCAGTACGAAATTAGTATTGTCACTGCCACTGAAAAATGGTCAATACTAAGACGTTATCAAAGATTTCGGGAATTGTACCATTTCATGAGAAAGAAGTATGGGTCTAAAGTCACCAAAATACCTTTTCCTCCGAGAAAATTATTTGGTCGAACTTCAGAGACAGTTGCCAGAGAAAGGAGAAAACTTCTTGAAGTAAGCAATTTAAATTTTAGTTTGTGAAGTTGACGACATGTCTTGAGTTTTTCGTGCAAAAGCAGTGGAAAGTTATAAGAATTTGTTTGATTTTTTATTGTTTTAGACATTCCTTCAAACGTTAATTCGTGTGTGTTCAACATTGCCAAGCTGTCCTTTGCACAATTGCGGTACCCGCCAGAATGCCGATGTTCGTCAAAGTCTTGTTGCATTTTCAAGCTTTTTTGAAAAAGGATTTTTTGAAAGTACGAAGTATGGCACATCGTGATAAAACAACATGTAATCAAGGTGGTTCGAAATCTTAGGACGGAGGATTAAATTACCTGAAGTAATCGCCACTTAAAATATATTGAAAAGGGAATAAGCGCGTGGTAACGGTGAAAAATAAGTTAATATCAAGCTTTTCCAGTACACTACTTCAGCATGAAAAATTATACATATACTTGAAATTGCCTACGTTAGCTATATAAATAGTGAAACAATATCATGTAGTTCGTTCGTCAATTTTCACCGTATGTTTGGTTTTGCAGCAAAATGGAATGTAATTTCATTGCAGACCTCCTCCAAGTCCCAAGTTGACAAAAGTTGTTAAAAGTGTCTTTGAACAGCCTTAAGTTAAACGTTGTAATCTGTAAGCCTTGTTGCTATCAGTGCATATTTACATATATTTGTACGAAGTTAAGATGTTTTGAAGTCAGAACGTATTTAATTTGATGCCACGGAGGAGAATGGGATTTTGTTTACCCTTGTATGTGGGTAGAAGCCAAAAATGTACCAGCTGTAATATCTGTAATAACACATCATGAAATTGTAAATGAAAAACTTTACTCAGTATTCTAGTCTACCAAGTAAAATACGATCTACATATATTCTCTGATGGAAAATTCACAAACAGTCTACATCAGTCCACATGAAATTAATGTCTCCTTTAGCAATAATGAAACCAGATGGTGGGATTATTAGTGTATTTCATATCGTATAATTGCATGTATAGTATTTAAGAAAAAATATTTTCATTAGAAGCTAGAAAGCGTCTTAGGCTCAAGACTGTTAATCCTAGAGTAGTTATTATGTAGCTGATGTCAGTACCCTTTCTCAATACTCGTCATTTCAAGGGTCGTAGCCCAGCTATTAAAAAATGAAATAACAAATTTTGGATTAGAAGCAGTGTATTACAACCAATTATATATACCTGTGTAAGCAAATAAGTAAGAATGCAATTTTATTTCCGCTACTTAGTGTCATCGAGTAATAACTCTTGCCACTAGACCCCACGCGGATGACAATCCTGAGTAGGTAGTTGAAACGTGGAACTAAAATGATTCCTCGAGTATGTGTGTTATATGACTCTAAATCTACGTATTTTGACGCAGAGATTTCAGCATACACTCTAGTAATTATTATTGTTTCAGTACTGGCTGATTAGATCATATTTATGCTTATTTCCTATCAGGTTTGCGTCAAAAACATTGATTGACCTCTAGAATTAAGAAGGTAATATGGTACTTGTAATAGTTGTAATTGAATACAAAATCAAAATTAGCGCAAGATTGGCGTCGTCGTTGAATTTTACTCGAAATCATTAATACTATTTGTTGCGCTTCTAAACTCCAATGTTGCAACTGGCTTGTCAAACCACCGGAAATTGGAGCGTACACACTAATTATTATCATCTTTGATAGTGAATGTGCCTTACCTAATTTGAATTTAATTTCGCTCATGTTGATCGTCATGATTACTGGACCAATGTTCAGGTATAATAAAATACATGTGAATATTAAATAGTAGATCATAAATGTTCTAAACATACAGAAGTAAATGTTTACTGTTGGCTATGCGAAATTGAATTCTTACAATTAGTCTTTGCGGTTTCTGTGTATATAATTTGAAATAAGGTTTTTTCTAAGTACAACAAAATTCAGTGTAATGTATAAATAATATTATCGTTACGCAAGAATGCTAACTTCCGATAATGTTACAGTTAATATTGATAAAGTAATTAATTATGTATTAAAATTGAAATAAAATAAACGTGCATGCAAAGCACATAAAATACAGAATAATGCCTTTTAATAAAAATCAATAGTTTTGCATTTTTGAATCTCACAATTCTCATAATATGTATCATACATATCTCTATTAATATTGATCTGATGGATTTGACTGCGGCATGCAGTATGCATCGTCAGTTTTACAAAATCAGGGAAGAATATTTTTGGATTCAGCGAAGCAATAATATACCAACTTTAATTCAAAATCAACAGATGTGACTGCGCAATATTTACAAATATTTATATCGCAATTTATCGCATTGTTTATACTGACTGGAGAAATCACTCTACAAGTAAAATAATTTAATTTAATTTCAACTTCTAATGTTCTAATTATTTTGTAAGAAGCAATAACAGTTCGTCTTTTGGAGAAGTGTTTCGTAAAGACCTTGAAAGGGGGATTCTTTAGTATCTTTAGGGCGGTTGGGGTACTAATGACAACAGTTGATTGCATTAAATTCTATTTTCCCTAAACGCCAGCGCTTTACTCAATATAAATAACGTGGTTAACATTGACCTCACGCATTAGATTTAGAAAATACATTTTACAGTTTACCTGGGCTATACACATTATTTTTTCTTATTGCTACTCGCCGGCACAACTTGGATTTTCATAGATGGAAGAGATTCTTTCCCATATCTTCTTTGTGCCTCCTGATAAAATGCTGAAGTCATAGCTTTGGCAGTTTCATCAAAAAAAACATTTCCAAGTTTAGCTTGCAATGTAGATTTAAATTTAAAGGATACGGAAAAGTCTACAACACAACTATTTGGACGACTCTTAAGACCTGGTGCAAATCTCCAATGGTTCACTAAATGATTAAATAAGCGTCCTTGTTTAGACTCCGCAAAAATATTCAAAGGGCGAGTGTACGTAACATGCGATGTGTATTTTTCAGTTAGAGGATTAACTCCTATTTTCAGTTCAGCCAGCAAAAAGTTGGGACTTTGATTCAAAATTATTGATGAGTGACACCATGGCAGGAATTGTTGATATCCCGCTACATCTATAACCACATCAAACATTTGCTCCATGCTGTACCTATATCCACCCAAAAAACTTTCATGTACTAATACTTCAATTACCGCAATTTGCAAAATTACGGTAAAAATTAATCGTCACCATTAATTCATAGAGTATTAATATTTAATTTTAGCATCTCACCCCATCAATCTCCTTTCCGAATACACTTTATGCAACGGATCGTCGTCGTTACAGCTGGTAGAAAAATTTAAAACTCCACAAATTTCTCCATCCTCTTTCTTTCTACTGCAATCCCGCTTTCTCAACGCTCCTACAGACTGACTATTATGAAGTAATTTAACACATCTCGTCCTTGATGTTCCCATCCTTAGAAATGCATTAGGCCAGGTACGCATTATTTTGTACATGAATTTCGTTCTCCTCTCTCTCTTCTCCCAGCTATAAACGGTTCCTTCCCATAAGTAAGTATCCCTTTAAAACCACCAATACACAAAATATTTTAATCATTTATGATTATAAAATGAATAATGATTAAATCATTTAATTTATAATTCAATTTAACCCAATCATCAAACACAATCTACTCACAGACGAACATCTTACTAAGTAAATTCAAAAATAGTTTATATTCCAAAATCATTGCAAAATTCAGTATATCCAAATATGTACCTTCGTAACTTTCACTACCCAGTCAAGAAGTCTCAAGATATTCCTGGTATATCTGAAGAATAATTTCAAAAATTTTCACTGATTTCCTTTACCAATTCTTCAAACAATTCTTTGGAAAGAGCACTGAAGAATTTCGAATGCATAATTTTTAAATAAACTATTTACAATTTAGTAGCTACACCCATATGAGCTATTTTGTAGGACTAACAGAATGTGCAAAAATATTTCTTAAATACTATACTTAAGTAAATAAAATTATTTTTAGAACTACTGCGTTCAAATTTCGTACCATCTAAAATATCTATACCTGCTTGATGGCACACTTAACACTAAAATATTTCCTCTCCCGTGCACCTTGAACTTATATCACGTTCATTCATTATTGTAAGCCCGTGAGATGACCATGAGCAGAATACTGAACCCAAAAATCTGGCACAGGCCGCATATTAAATATTTGCTAAACACCGCCCCTACAGATCCATTAAAGAAGAAGGTATTTTCACAACTTCTAAAGTTTCCAAACGGATATGAGCGTAAATATCCTTGCTGCGTTTTGGGAAGCCCGGGAATTTTACATCTAGCCTGTCGAGGTCGAGACTCTTTGAAAAAAAAAGTCGGAGAAAGTGAGCGATAACATTGTTGTATATTGTAGACATGAGGTTTTAAGTTAGGAAATCAGTGAAAGCAATGTAATTTCGAATTTGTGAAAGTTATTGACTGCAGCTGTCCTCATTAATTTGAGCAATTTAATCATGTAAATTCGTCAAAACGTTTTCTTTTATATTGAGAAATTGAGTGGTCTGAAATAACCGCTTGAATTGAAACAGGCAATGCATATGCGGAGAAAGTAAGTAAAGTGTAGGAATTTCGAGAAATATATTGACAAGAATAAGTTTGAGTAAGGAATGTTTTAAGCTTTGAATGAGTGGGCTGGGCATTTTATATAACATTGTGTGTAAACTTCTTTAAATTTTTCTGTGGAGCTGACAATATATGTATGCACATCTTATATCATCTGTAGGAATACAATCTATCTTTACCAAGTGGTTCGAACGAATAGAATTGTAAAGGAGGATGGAGGAGTCATATGAAGTTGACCCAACTTTGGATTTGCAATGTGATGTGTGCGGAATGAGAGAGTATTATGTGGAAGGTGGCTATTATTACTGTAGCATTTGTAATACTCAGTCACAGGTAATAATATATTGAACATGAAATTTTAAAGAGTTATGTTGGGCTTGCTTCTGGATTACTATTTTTTATTGTTGTAGCAATCAAGACATTTTGTTGAGGAGGAACAGGAATTTAATCCTGGAACGTTCAGATCTACTGTGTCGGTATTACAAACTTCGGAAGCTGGTGGGGCTACGGGCAATGCTGCTAGTGAATCGGGTATAGAGAAAGCGGTATCACCGCTTATTTATTTTGAGAGATCATAAATCTTTCTGTGTTGGTGAACTTTGAAGCAAAAGAAGTGGAGAAAGCTGTAAGCATGTTAGTGATGTTGTAATGAGAGTTTGCTTGGTTACTTTTAGCTGTGAAGCTAAGCAGTTGGGAAGTGTACAATATCATATTGAAAACGATGGTGGACAGACTAATTGAAGCAGGCTATCCTGGGGTATTGAAGGATAAAGTGCTGGAGTTATTTTCGGGCTACTTAAAGCGCCGAGAAGCTATATTTGTATCGATGAAAGCACCGAGACTGTCTAAAATTTCACTGCGTGAACCTAAAATGTGAGCTGTTTTTTGTACACTCATTTCATCATATTTTATTTGACAAGATTAAGATTTTTGTGGATAGTAGTATTAATATATAAGAGGGAATCCTTCAATAATTGGTAATAATGTCTTACAGGAATATTTACGCCATGTATGGTAAGGCACCTACACCCAGAAAGAAGTGGGGTACTAGAGAAATGGAAAGGAAACAAGAAAGGGAAGCTAGATTAGAACAAACAAATAATGTCGGTATGGGCAGCATGAAAAAGCTAAAAGCGAAGGCAAAGGTATTCCTTTATCATTGCCTCTATGCTTATGGAAACTATGTGGTTTTGAAGTTTAAAATAACGAATATGTTTTTTGTAATGCTGTGTATGATAAGGGCCGAATTGATTGATATATTGTGTGTTCCTTATAGCGACGAGCTTTTATTGAAGAATATCTTGAGCAGTCTCAGGCTAGTGATTCTGCATTTGAAGATCCCGGTGGTTCTAGTAAGAGGCGTAAAATTTCCAAAAAGAAAAAGGAAGCCAGACTTTCGTATTCTCAAAGTTTGCGGCAATTAAGGGCTGCTGTGCCCGGTGGAAAGAAAGTAGTACCTGCCAGTACATATCCTCGGACACAGCGTTTGTGGAAATATTTTCAACCGGAAACCTTTACAATGAAATCAGTTCTTATTTTAATATTTGTTGCCTTGCGGCAGACCGGTTGTAAGATATTATTTTCGGACGTATTAAGGTTTGTGTGTTTAAGTTGTTAAAGTGTTATATTTTTGGTTGCATGTTTAATTTTTTAAATGTATGTTCCTTATTTTGTATTGTTTCTTTTTTGTACATGATTAATTTTATGAATTCAGGTTTTATACTGAAGGGATTTTGAAGATAGAAAGCATAGTCTCTGTTCTTCATGAAGACGAAATCAAAACACTGGATTTGAAATGTGATTCTTTTCTTCGAAGGAAAACTTACGACATTCAGAACTGTGGTAGTTCAGTTGATCAGTTTTTGAAGTATATGGAAATATCAAACTTTCCCTACCCATCAGTTGTTGAATTTACGCCCAAATTCATAGATTTGTTGAAGCTACCACGTGAGAAATATTTACAGTTTTATACGTACCGTAATGATAAGTCAGAAGTTAGCTCGAACAAAAGCCAACAATAATTATTGTGAACCATATTATCTACGATTTTCTTTTTTCTGTCTACAGGTGAATTCGAAAGTCTATTTCTGCAGCTAAACGCGACTATTTCTATTGAAGACGTATTTAAATATAGACGTCACAAATCCAATCACCAAACTTTTCCAGAGCTCTTGATTTTACCTATGATTGCTGTCTTGCTAAAATTACTTTTTGGCCTGGATGATACCACAGAAAAATACCAATCTCATTTTGCACGACTGGTCAACAAATTAATAGATACTGCTGTCCAGAAGGGTTTTAGTCAAAGTCAGTCTGCCAGGGTTGTTGAAGAATCTCAGTGGTCAAGGTTATTTGTACCTGAGGATTGGTTTCTGTATCATCGCCAAGCAGATAGTGTGACTAGGCGTGAAAAACTATCTCAAAATACCGGAAAGGGTAGATCAGCCGGACTGAACCTTCCGTATCATTTAGGTCATTCGACTTCAACAGGTAAGTCTTTTTATTAACTCCAAAAAATGTAATACCCATTACAAATTCTAACCTAATCAGCAACTGCTTAAACGCCCCATCAGATGAGTAATATTTTACTGTATCATACTGTTTATTACAGTTTCCAAGAATTCAAAGAGTGTAATTGAATCTTGCAACGCTATCAAATCTATGTTTGGACAGCTCAACCCCACTGAACCCCAAGGTTCCTCTAGTCAATTCGCTAATACCCTTACTTCAGAACCGCTAATTCTGTCAACGGGAATACCCCGTGAAGATGTCATACAAGCGTTTAAGAAAGCCCATGAAAATTCTTCTAATCAGTCCCAAAGCAATCCAATAAATGCCTTACTCCAAGACTTCACCAAATCCCGAATAGACTACGTCATTCAACCAGAAAAATACATAGCTATTCTGAATAAAGCAGGTTATAAAGTTAAAGTTATACCAGGAGACGCGAGGAATTGTAATAAGATATCCTTCAAACAAAAGAATACCATTCCACTCTTTCAACCTTACAAATTGTACGATGACTTCACCGGGCCTGATCCCTCCCAGTCTTTGAAATACCTCTTGTCATTATATAGTTGTGTTTTTTCAGGGTCAAGTTCTGACAATATTCAAGACCTTATCAAGTCGAAAATTGATTGTATCGGTAACGCATATTGCTGTATGTCTCTAGACACTATGTTTCCCCTTGCATTACCATCAACCTCAATATAAATAAATCAAACGCTTTCCAACCAGATTATTTTTTTTATACAATATTTCTATATAGAAAAAATAATGCACAACTCTTGTACAATAAAATAATATTCGAAATATTTACGCCATTGTTGTTTAACAGCCAGCTACAGTGGCTGATACCTAATTCAAAAAATATCAACCCTCAGTGATTACTTTCCTTCAGAAAAAAGCACTGGATATTGTAGAAAAAAAAATATGCATGGAACATATGAAAATATTTTTGCAATCAAAGTGTATGTACTGCCTCGTCTCTTAATGGATCATCGTCTTAACATTCTACGCATCCCTCACTCATTTCATTATTATTTGTCGCTGGAAATCGCCGTATGTATAGAGTACCGGAAAATGAAGTTACATATTACTGGAGGTATTTATCAAACTTGGATATATACAGAATTTGCATTTTGAGGAAATAATACACTCCCCGCCCAATTGAACGAATGTCGGGTTGAAATGGATTACACGCGTGAAAGCAGCCTGTGCTATTTACCTTGTATATAGCCAGCCGTAGGCGCAGCACGATCAATGTGTAAGGTAGTGCAGGAAAAGGCTCCGCATAGAAACCATTGAAGGAGCTACGACTTCACATGACTCCATGATTGAATCCCGCTTTCTATGAAATTAAATACTAAATAGCAGTTCCTCCTGCTGCTGCTACCGCTGCAGTCTCCGTCGTTCTCCGTGTCTTTGTAAAATTTTACGTCGGTCTCTCCGTCCCGTCAGCGGTCAACCAAAAAATTACATTTCTGGTCACAGAGATTTACAAGTTAATACCATTATATTTATAACTATTGAATGTAGCCGATTTTTAAATAATCCATGCTACTTTTGTTGTATCCTCTATCACTATCATTCATTGCAAGGAAAAATAAAATACTGGCGTGATTTTTGAAAGTGTGGAACTCAAATCCACTGAAAAATTGACACAGTAAAGTGGTTCATTGAAATTGGTTAGTTTTGTGTGGGTGGAAGTAGTAGTTATTTTGGGAAGAGTAAAAATGCCTGGATCGGATTATAATCCTGTGGAACCCATGCAAGTGGATCTGCCTCCGGAGGAAAATGACAACACTGAGGAGGAGACATTCATTGTAGAAAATCCAACGTTGGTAAGAACTAAAATTACTTATTTTTTTGTGATGAAGTAATGGCGGATGAAGGTGTAAGGAGTCACATGTAGACCTGGACGATGGTCGCTGCCGTTTATGAAAGAAAGCTTGGCGTTCAAAATTTAATAAACCATTGATTGGAGTTAATAAAATTGGTTAAGTGTAAGAATTTGTTAATTATGAAATATTTGTTTTGTCGTTAGGATCTGGATTCGTACATCAATAACTACAGTGGAATGGCAAGGCTTCTTCGCCTTCTTCACATTGCTGATCATTGCCCCCCTTTGCGAATAGAAGCTTTGAAAATGGCGATAAATCATGTTCAAAATACATTCAATGTTCCAATGTATCAGCAGCTTCATAAGAAACTCCGTGATGCTATTGCGTAAGTAGGATTTGTCATATGTTTTGTGTGTTAAATGAAGACCTTTACGAGTTTATGAGGTAGTTTGGTAAGTATTAGTATTTGGTATATTACTTCACAGATGGTAAAAATGTAGTCATTTGGATAGAAGAAGTGACCAGTTGTGAAGTGAGACTGATAAAGGAAACAGTATTGAAATAATTATCATATAATTTTTCGGCGAATTTAATGCAGAACTGTACCATTGCCGGATGTGACCGGTGGTAATGGCCCTACGGCAGCTGACTTACCACAATTGGATCTTCAGTGGATTGAGCAGAAGTCCAAAAAAGCAAGCTTGAAACTCGAGAAGCTAGATGGAGATTTGAAAAATTATAAATCCAACTCAATTAAAGAAAGTATTCGTCGAGGGCACGATGATTTAGCAGAACATTACCTGGATGCTGGTGATTTAACAAATGCATTGAAATGCTTCTCCAGAGCTCGTGATTATTGCACGTCAGCAAAACATGTCATTAACATGTGTCTCAATGTTATTAAGGTGAATATTTTTTTTGCTTGCTATTAATGTCTAGCAGTGTTCGATAATTGGACTTGTTTCTTAACTAGGTCTCAATATACCTTCAAAATTGGACCCATGTACTGAACTTCGTTGCAAAGGCTGAAAATACCCCGGACGCCATAGAGGTTGGCAAGGTGAGTGTATAATGCACTGCAAACATTTGGTACACCCTGAAAGAATGATGCTGATGTGTGAATCTTCTTCAGAGAAAACTAATTTTTTGACTCATTTCGCAGGCTGGATCAGGATCTGCAACAGCCTCAACTAAAGAAAGTGGCGTTTACATAGCAACCAAGCTCCGTTGTGCTGCAGGACTAGCAGAATTAGCTGCGAAAAAGTATAAGCAGGCTGCGAAATGCTTTTTGCAAGCTAATTTCGATCACTGTGACTTCTCTGATATGATTTCCCCCAATAATGTGGCAATTTATGGAGGATTGTGTGCACTTGCCACCTTCGACCGAGAAGAATTGCAAAAGAATGTTATTTCCAGTAACTCATTTAAATTATTCCTGGAATTGGAACCGCAAGTCCGTGATGTTATTTTTAAATTCTATGAATCCAAGTATGGCACTTGTTTACGTTTACTGGATGATATGAGGGTAAGGGCGAATTTCTTACAACAAATGTGATTTTAAATTGTTGCACGGTTCGTAGCTTCAACCAGCTGTTTGCTTTCCATTGTTGATTACCGAAATGCGTTTCTAAAATAATATTTTGTTTCTCGTTTCAGGATAACTTATTGCTTGACATGTACTTGGCTCCCCACGTACGAACTCTGTACGCACAGATCCGAAGTCGTGGACTCATCCAATATTTTAGTCCATATGCTTCAGCAGATTTAAACAGAATGGCTGACAGTTTTAATACTACTGTAGCTGCTTTAGAAAATGAACTCATGCAATTGATCTTGGATGGTCAAATTCAAGCCCGAATTGATTCTCACAATAAAATTCTGTTTTCTAAAAATGTCGACCAACGAAGCGTGACTTTCGAAAAATCTTTGAAGATGGGAGAAGAGTATGAAAGGAAAACTAAGCTGATGATTTTACGCGCTGCCATGATCCGTGCTCAGATTCAAGTCAAGGTAATATTCCTTAGTCCTTTTGATTTAATATTTGTTGGTGTGAACATATGCCTTTCTCTCACACAGTAAATCAGTCACTGATTAATCAAACCGCTTCTTCTTCATCAAACAAACTTCATTCTTTTATTCCAGAATCCACAGAGAGAAAACCAGAACGAAACTCCTGGGAACAGCAATGCTCGTGGTCACCGTGATTGAAAACATCCTGTCCTAAAAATATTTTGAATTTTAGTTATATCATCATAATAAGCCCTACCACTACCACAGTCGATTTTCTTTATGCTTGTCACAGGCGCTCTACGAAAAAAACAAGGCATTTTGTGCTTGTACTTAAGGTTAGTCAAGTACATTGTTTACGACATATTTTCTATACTGAATTGATGATGCACTCCTCTCGTTTATGAACCAATAAAAATTAATTATAATAGTAAGATCACTATCTTCAAGATAAATTCATATATTTTAAGGTCATATCTTCCTCGTAACCTAATTTTCCAGCTCATTGTTTTTTAATATGTAAATCCAAACAGTAAATTTGATATCATGAACTGGATACGGGATTTATTATTTATTTATTGAAAATACATGTATCATGCATCATGCAAATTGTTTCCGCTTCAATCTTCGTTGAATTTGCTGCGTTCCACGTCGCCGGCAAAGCCCGCGAAATATAAATTTTGTAACATCTGTCATGATCGCGATATTCGCAATAAAATACATTGTACACAAACGTGCAGTGAATGAGCACACACGTAACCTACAGAGGTACTGAATTACTTTCTTTTGCATTTTTTCCATATTAATTCGAATTTGAAGGTTTTTGATTAGAAATGCTTTATCTGTAATTCATAATAAAAGTTGCATTAGGCTCACATTTATTACAATTTAGTGACTGAAACAAATCGTGCTAGGGTCTATTAAAATCCTTTTGGTGGTACAAGTTCCCAGTTCCAAGTTAATTGAAAATGGGGTTAAATTTAAGGGAAAAGCAAATTGGTAAGAATTTTGAAATTTTGTTCGCGTTATAACACCTACGGCTACCATTTTGTATTTGTTGTGGTTTAATAAATTATTACATTATTCTCAGCTAATGTTAAGCAAATGCTTAATTTGAACCAACCGATAACCAAACAAAATGCAACGGAACCGGTCTGGAAGCTTTTGGTGTATGACCGAGCTGGTCAAGACGTCCTGTCCCCTTTGCTTTCGGTGCAGGAATTGCGGCAGTGTGGAGTCACGTTGCATATGTAAGTTAGAACAATATTAAGTAATAATCGAAGAAATCTAACATTTAAAGGAAAGTTCAAGGATTCGTATCAAAAATATTTAAAATGTGACTTGAAGTAACTCGAGCGATGTAATCAAATTGAACATTTTAGACTGTTGCACTCGGAAAGAGAGAACATCCCTGATGTACCTGCTGTGTATTTTTGTGTGCCTACAGAAGATAATGTCGATAGAATATGCAGAGATTTACAGGTGAGGGAGTTTTGCATTTTGCTACAGAAGTTCGAATGTAGAACTGTTAATAGTAAAGTTTGTAGTTGGAGAAAAGATTATGTTGTAATTATGTGATCTTTAATTTTAGAGTGGGCTTTACGATTCGTACTATTTAAATTTTATTACTCCGATTCCTCGGCCAAGAATTGAGGATTTGGCGAATGCTGCGTGGCAGGCTAACTCAGGCTCAAGCATTCAGCGAGTAAGTTTTTGAGGAATTTGTTTAGCTAAATGTTTGGTTCTTTAGTGTTTCACTGTTATCACGATATGAATCTGAAAAAATTGATTAATTTTAGGTCTATGACCAGTACCTAAACTTCATTACTTTGGAATCTGACTTTTTCGTTCTGAAACATCAAGAGGCTAGCCAAATATCGTTTTATGGTATGTTGGGTTCTACTTCAACAGTTTAATTAGTTTCTGATTATAAGTTTTGACTGATATTTGATGATAAGTACATGTACAAATTTTAGCCCTCAATCGCGGTGACGTGAAAGATACCGAGATGGACTCAATGTTGGATATATTAGTCGACAGTTTATTTTCGGTTTTTACGTCCCTGGGAGTTATACCTGTAATTAGATCCCCGCGGGGGAATGCTGCGGAACACATAGCAGAGAAGTTGGATAAGAAAATTCGGGATAATGTCAGAGATCCTAGGAATTCGCTGTTTTCGTCTGATCCATTATCTTCATCCCAGTATACGTAAGTTAGATAAGCATTAATCGTAAGAATTTGTGTGAAGTGTAGTGGAATCATTTTCAATTAATGTTTTAGTCATCAGCGACCCTTGTTGTTCATATTCGACCGGGGAATGGATTTAGCTACTCCTTTATCCCACACCTGGACCTATCAAGCGTTGGCACATGATGTGCTTGACCTTGGTCTTAATCAGATCAAATTTACTGAAACTGAAGAGACGGGAGCAGGAGAAGCAGGAGCAGCACGTCAAGTCCCGAAAAATAAAACATATGATTTAGATGATCGTCGGGATTACTTTTGGTCACAACACAGAGGGAGTCCGTTTCCCACGGTTGCAGAAGCTATTCAGACAGAGCTTGAAGAATATAGGAAATCCGAAGACGAAGTTAAACGACTGAAAACATCCATGGTAATCTACTACAATCTATTACTAGTATTACTTACTAATGTAAATTGTCTTTCGACAGCCATAGCCATAGCATGCAATTTTGTGCAGAAGCCACCCTACTTTTCTTGCTGATAGAAAAAATCTAAAAATTATATGTATATGCTGGAGCTTAATTTGTATTGTGTTGTACTTAAATTAAAATGGGCTTATTCAGGGATTAGATGGAAACCTAGATATGATCGATGTTGGCTCAGATATGCTAAACGATAATACAGCAAAATTAACATCGGCTATTTCAAGCTTACCTCAGCTCATGGAAAAAAAGAAGATTCTGGATGCTCATACGTCCATTGCAACAGGTTGGATCACTTGCATTTTTTTCTGGTGGAAATCTAGATATTGTTTGCATGGTCGAATATTTGTTTGTTTAGCCATTCTAAAACAAATCAAAGATCGGAAATTGGATGCGTTTTTTGAGTTGGAGACGAAATTAGCGGGGAGAACAGCTTTGGAACGCGGAATTCTGGATATTCTATTGGACCCCGACATGGGTTCACCTAACGACAAGCTTCGATTCTTCCTTATTTACTACCTGCTTTTGCAACAGACAATGCCTCAGGTACCATTCGAAGGAGTTTTCTAAAATAAATAAAACTTTGCTTTTGAATAAGGAATCTGATTTCTCTGATTTTGTCTTTCAGAGTGAACTGGATCAATTTACTTCCGCTCTAGAGAGTGCTGGATGTGATTTGGCTGCCATTGGTTTTGTCAAAAAATGGATGTAAGTAATTTTTGAATGAACCATTTGTACTTTCTACCGTTGGCCCTAAGTTTGAGTTCAAATCTTTAATGTTTTACTTTCTAGATCGTTTACAAAGATGGCATCAGTGGCAACGGCTACGTCTTATGCCAATACTGCGCGAACTTCATCTATGCTCTCCAAGTTTGTTACTGGATCTACGTCTTTGATGGAAGGTGTGAGGAACTTCGTTGTAAAAAGACAAGTAAGTCGCTTATGACTGAATTTATAATATTTATTCAAAAATGTAGTGGGCGAATATTTAAAAAAAAACACTGCATTGGCATTCCTTCAGAATTTGCCCATAACAAGGATGGTTGAGGATTTGATGGATGGAAAAAGCACGCAAGAAACAGATGATTTCCGATACTTCGATCCAAAATTAATGAATCCAAAGCCTAATTCCGCAGCACCAAAATCAAACGGATACCAAGATGCTATTGTTTTTGTTGTTGGTGGAGGCAACTACATAGAGTATCAGAACCTGGTAGATTTTTGTAAAGTGAGTAGATATGCTTCGTCCTTTGCTTTTGTTTGTACCTAAGTGAAATATTTCCTAACCGAATTGCACTTGTTTAGGCTAAAACTGCTGCCGGTGCACCAAAACGTGTCGTTTACGGATGTTCTACATTAAATAATGCTTCGCAGTTCCTTTCGCAGGTTTCAAAAATTAATATATCCAAAACCATTCCCCATAGAATTTCGGTGTTTACTTTCACGACAGTTAATAATTTCCTGTATCGTGTTTTACAGCTCAAACATTTGGGGCAAGAACAACGGTGATGGAAGAAAACTACCCGTGGTGAACAATTTTCCAGCATGCTCGCTGAATGATTTTAAAATAATTTTGTTTTTTACAATCAAGTAGTTCAGACAATTGATTTCATCAAGTTCTTTCTCGAATTCCCATGATTCTTTACTCAGATCAGTTTTATTGATTCAAGTGTTTTCCTCTACAAATTTTCCCACGTTAACGGAATTGCGATACTAGGTATAATACTTACCGTAGTCATTTGATATGGTTATTGAAGTATTGTTGGTAATTCGTCAATCAAATTTAAAATAATTTATACATATTAATAAGGAAGCTGTCACATGTCGGTTTTATTTAGCTTCTTTAGCTGATTAAAACATAACATTACTGTATTAAATATTGATTTATTATAAATGTGTTGTGGGAGGTTTCCCAACTTGGGTAGAACTCTTAGGCTTACCATTATTTATTGAAATGTTTATCTGCCGGCAATTTTGTTTGAAAAAACTTCAAAGCTCAAAGCATAAAACGTTTTCATCCATCCCTATATATTCTTTGCAAAGGGTAATGGAATCCCCAGATTGAGACCACTAACAATAAGAGTTTAGTCTACAGTCTCTGAAAGTTGGCTGCTGCGTCTAACCACATCGTTTGGTTTGACTGAACAGTTTGGCCTCATGAAAAGTATTGTACTCATATATTCCCTTTAATTCAAATGTGTAGGATCTAAATCCTTTCAACGTTCATTACTGGCCGGTTCTGGTGATTTTCACATGAAATAACGACTTTTGATTTCCCATTTACTACATCTTCTACAGTGAAGAACGTCCTCTGATTTTTCTTTAATATTGGTCATCCATGAATTCCTTTTTACTTGAAAATTCAATCATTGATCAAGTTGTCACTCATAGTTTTAAAAACACCACATTGTAAACGCCTCATACATATTACATCATCCATTGTTTGATTGATGTCACGACTTGAATTTTTTACACTTTTTACAAGAATCTTAATAAATTTTAATACGAATCATGTCTTTACAATAGACTGCGTAGAATTCACGAGCATCATACTGACAAGCAGAATCATCCTTTGAAACTATGGTAAATTATTGTGACTCGTAAAGAATCAATACAATCCACATAAACTCCTCAGTCTAACTCAGGCTCCCTTTAGTTTTCAGAAAAAAATTATTGTGACCGGTTAAGATGTTAATAATGATGAGAAAATCAAAACAAAATGTACGTTACGAAAAAATAATTCACCATCATTTATGTGCTCTTCAGTTTAGTGTCTTTATATGTATGCACTCCCTATAACAGCATGCATGAGCCGAGCCTCACTTCTACATATGTAATAACGTACACCAACACCAACCGATACGAACCTCCAAAGAGTAAGAAAAAGGAAAAGAATTTTTCTCTGGATGGAGCAAATGACAGTAATTTGGACAAGTCGAAAATTACACATGTTGTTTTTTTGGGTCCAACCTGCTTCCCACTTGCCCTATCATAATCTCAAAGCCGAAAAATGTGACTTATTGTCTTTGCGTGAATTCTCCGGTCGTATTTAATTTTTTTCTCCCATTCTAGTACTATACATCATGTATGTTAAAACCTGTACATAAACCATCCATCGTAATTTTCCTCTTTTATCGTTTTTCTTTCCACCAACTGGACTGGCTGCGTGTAGTTATGCACTGCTCGCTTGAATTTTTTGTCATTTGAATTAAGTAAGTACAAGACATGAAGACTACTTTTTATAGTTTTTTTATATTCTTCCATAATACACGAATATATGAACAACAATATGCTTGAGAAGAACGAGCTCGTGGACTGACTTCGGACAAAAGTAATAACATTCTTTTATTGCATTGCATTCATATATTATACATAAGTATTACAAGTCGAAAATCTTTCATACATCAAATCATTTACGTAAAGCCTAATGATGTAAATATCCAAAGTCAAATTTGACTTTACACTTGTCAAGGTTGTATACGTTATTAGTTTGTGTTTGTACAGTTACACTCTATATACTCATTTTCAAATAATGCTTCAAGCTACATGTGTTCTGTCTTCCTTCTATTGTGGGAGCAGTTTAAATCGTTCCCAATATATACGTACTCAAGAACTTTGTATTTCCTTGTGACTTACGTATTTGCAATCTTTGCATTATTGCCAAAGCAATCTGAAGTCGCTAATTTATGGTTTTGAATACATTTCACCGATTATATGCTCCACAAAAGTAATGGTGTACTAAATCCATATTTTAACTGTGAACAATTCACAATAAATAATACTTACAATTAGTTGAAGATGCTTACATTCTAATTTTCAATTATTATTACTTTATGCATTTGAAATTTTTGCAGATTTGTTGCAAGCGAAGCAAGGAAGTTTAAATTGAAATGTCAAATGAAGTTGTGTAGGCTCCTGCTAAAATTTTGAGTTTCAACTCCACTTGGAGGTTGAAGGCTAAAATAAGTGCAGAAAGAAGGGAGAATATGGAGGTGAAAAGGAGGTATCCAGTCATTTGTTGGTGGGGCTATTGTACTTTTACATAATAATTATGGACATTGCTTGCACGAAGTCTTGATAAAGTTTTAGTCTTTGGGTGGTTTCAACTTTTTTCCCTTCTACTTGTCCAGAAATTACGACCGGAATTGACTAATTTATAATGAGATAGACATAAAACAGGCAAAGAAATAGAAATGAGAAGGGAAGAGGTATTGCTTGTAAGATCCATAAGGCATATGCTATTATTGCTATATCTATAGGGTTTAGTATATGTAGGGTGTGTAAAAAAAAAAGCCCGGTTCCTTTTTTCTTTTGACTCATCTGTTCCTATGGTCCTTAGAGATCTACCTATATTTCCTAAGGAGTCACAGGGAGGACGTCTACAATAAATTATTTTCGGCTGATGGTCCTTTTAGTTTTTCTTCGAGCTCACCGAGCAATGAGCCACTTTACCCCACTATCTCTCTTTCGCTCTCTCTTTCTTTTCTCGTCATATACAAGTATATATACGCTGCTCTGGTTCGGGTTGCAACTGCTTACTCTTGAAAAGTAGGTAGTTAGTGATTTCTTGCATGCATTGTTCTTGTATCCACCGTTTAAAAGTCAAAACTTTTAGTATTTATCTTCTGACAAGAACGGTGCGACTCATGGCACGTATCGGGGCTTTCCTTTACCTGGCTTCAGATCAGTGGTATATTAGATGCGCCTGGATACATATAATTGGGTTTTTATAAAGGCAGTCGATAGATGTATAGGGAAGAGCCAAGCGTTTGAAAGACGTTTTCGTTGCCACTTATCCCTTGAGTTGATGTGCAGCAAAATTAAGGTACTATATGTGCATACAGAGAGAGAGAGAGCCCATGCAGGATATGAAAGAGCGAAAATTGGTTGTTGATTCAAAAATTCTCCACGCTTTCTTGGTGGTCTTTCTTCGTTTCCTATATTGCTCCTAAATATATCTATAGTTCTTGTGCGTGAAACCACTTTAACCAAAGAAACACCAATGAATGTTGCTTGATCCTCTCGAATGGATCGAGGCTTGCACATTATACATTTTAAACCATTTATTCTCATCAGGATTAGTATTTTCTCCAGCTTTGTCATGCATTACTTATCCTGTAAAATGTTTCGGTCACTTAGCGTTCCTTCTCTCAACTTACATCCTACGTCATTGCCAAATTAGCCGACTTTGTTTCTCAAAGCGCTTTAATTTTTTTAACATCGATTTTTCGCTCATTATCTCTTTAATTTTTAAAAATACATACATGCCGATTCCGAAAGCTCATAATCTACGTGCTTCTTCCCTCCATAAAATACTTCCTTACCCTATTTTCAAACTTAAATAGTAGCAGTAGTAGTTGCTGTGGTCAAGTACTTACTTAACTCACAGTTTGTTAGTATTTGGGTTTAGTTAAATTAAGCAAAGCCAGCACTACACCAATCAAAAACTCCATTGTTAAACTAATCCCAACTGCAACTAACAAAAGCTACAGAAGTCACTCTCCAAGCCACATTCACAGCACAAGCACGCTCTAACATCTTCTCACACTCTCTTCCTTAAATACAGTTAGTGAGAGATTTCCGTCTCATCTTGTTCTTCGAATGGCTGTGAAAATATCCGTAAATTTCTATCCGTTAATCACAAAAGTCAATGCAAGTTAGGCAACAATCAATACATAATATAAATCAAGCCCAGCCATATAGAATGACTTCCATAAGTTAAGCCTTAGTAAACTCATGATACCTGTAGCAGTTTTGACACCTCAAATCTATAAATCTAAGATCTTTCTCATGGTTCATAGGGAAATTAACATAAGGATAGAGTCTGCGTTAAATAACTCGGCCAATAATTATTTGCCCACTTCGAGACTTATGCCATTGGAAAGAGCTTAAAAAACTCTTAAGGCACAAGCTTTGCAATGTTCAAATTCAATGCTTGGTTCTTGGCCAAAAATTCTTTTACTTTTAATTCGATTCTTCACTCTCATCCACGCCGGTAGACAAGTCACTCTCATCTTCCGTACAATTTCCTAAGCCCACAGCCACAGCTTCTCCAACACCATGTGTTTTGAGTCAGTCAAACATTTAACTAGAGAATCACTCCGTTAAATTTTTCATTCACAAATTCTTATTTTTAAGTGTATTATTGTATCTTATCTTTTCATCGGACTATAAACGTGGAATTTGCGTGAAACTGCACGAATCATCTAGTTAAACTGCACTACGACCAACTCTTAACATAGGGTTAAGCTGGTTTCGCATAGGACTTATTCGGTGAGTCGCTTGTTCAGTCGCTCGCTTGACAAGTCGCGACGAAATGTTTTGAAGAAAATTGTTCGTTGTTTGATTAAATATTTTTCGTCTGTTTATGCACTCTCCCGTCGGAACAATGTTTTGGAAAATATAATGTTGTAATAGATTCGATAATATAATAATTATCGAATCACCATGAAATATTCTAATTTATGGGAGCGATGTAATATATTTTCGATATCGAAAAGACTAAAATACTACTAATTATATAAATTACTTATAAACTGGATTAAGCGACAGAATTATATAAACAAACGTTTTCCAATTTTGAGGATGTTTTTTGGGAACTATAACTGCGACCAACCCCCAAAATCCTCGACCGAGCTACTGACAACGTTGTTTCGTCCTTCTGTGGCTCGTCAGAGCAGCGACAGTTCAGAGAAAAACGAGAAAAAGTCAGCTACTTAATACTACTGCTTAATTTTTGTTTACAAGCAATAACGTTTAAAAATGTAGATGAAATATCTAACAATTTTCCATTTCTAGCCTCATTCCGTACGCATAAATTATTTTTACCGAAACATCGAAACACATACAACAGGTCTGTATTCTTCCCAAGCGTTATTTGAAAAGATGTACTTTTTATTAATTTTATGTTAATTTGGAAGTGATTGGGTTACTTGTTGAAGCAAGAGGAAAAACTACCACAGAATTTTTCAACACATTTAGGAAAGATTTTAGGTTACCGAAAGAATTTTTGGAGGATGTAGTTATTGCAGCAATACGTGGGTCTTGCAATATTATTTATAATCATTTATATAAACCTACTAATTACTAGTGTTGCAAAAAAACAAGCAACAAAACCAAAACCAAATCGAATTACTAAATATGTACTGTGTCTGTTGGCAAGCAAAAATGTGACGTCAGTTATAATCAAAATTTTATGTATGCTCCTAGAATTAAAAAGATCGGCTGACGAATTAAACTTTAAATTCAGAGAAGATATTACAAAATATATTCCAACATACGATATTGGATACACGTCTTCAAAATTGATGAGATTAGAACAATTTAGGATTGTCAGAGTTACTTGCGGGAGTAGACGGGTTCTGACAAGAGTAAAGTTTCCATAAAAGCCGCAGTCGCTCTATATGCGAATATGACTGCAACTTTAGTATAACTTAGCGATTGGTCTTTAGTGTTTGGAGTTCACGTAACGTCTTGCTACAGAATCATTCCAAACTTTTCATTCACGAATTCTTTTTTATTTGTGTATCTTATCTTTTCCTCAATCGGACCATAAACGCCTTTTTGTCCAAAACATATTTTATCTTTATACATCCGTTCCATTGTTATTTTGGCCCTATGATTTGGTCGAAACGAACCAAGAATTTATAATGAATTGTGCAGTTTTTCTGGTTATGCTCGAAAAGCTGCGGGATTGTTCTGGAACAAAATTACGGTGTGGTACCTCCACACACAAAAAATCATTTACTCCGTTTCGTAATGAGAGCTGGAAGTTACATTTTCATGGATTCACGACGGGGATATGGTTTTAAAGACCAGTGTAAGTATGAAGCACTTATTTAAAGCTTGGAACCACATCTGTCAAAGTGTTCTGATAATTTGTTCCTGAATAATAACATCCTACAGAGTGTACAGGTACACATTAATCACAGATTCCAAAGGATTTGGGTCCCACTAAACTAACAAAACTATTAACCAAAGAGTTAAGGGGTCATTAAGGATTTCATCACACAACAACATGGGTCCTGGAAGCCAGTTAAAATCAAAGTTGGGTTGAGTGTTTCTAGACTAACTGAGCGCAATGGTGTCAAGAGATACTGCGTATCGGTCAAAGCTTTTTCCCGTTAATTTGTCCTGAATAATAACATCGTACATAGTGTACATGTCATCATTATACACAGAATCAATAGGACCTAGGTCCCCCTTAATTAACAAATCCATTAACCAAAGAGTTTTGGGTAAGGATTTCTTCGGACAAAAATGTAACAACCATCATTGTATTCCATGATTAAATGGCTTACGTGGAATTATATGACTTTGCTTATATTACACAAGCTTTCTACAGCTATCCGTCTGTAATCGTCAGGTGCTAAATTGCAAGTGATTAGTTTTGGCAAAAGAAAGCTTAAATAATAACAATAAATTCAATTTTTTGAGAAAATGATAATAATTTTTAAATTCTAATTTTTGGAATTAAATGTGTTGAGCATAAAACCTTTATTGACGTTCATCAGGCTTTCTTCAGACTGTTAAACCATCAGTCCTGAAGACAGTAAAAATCAAAGTAAGGAAAGTTGGGTTCAGGGTTTCTAGTCTAACTGAGCGGAATGGTGTCAAGAGATACTCTGGCGTATCAACCAAAGCTGTGTTCTATTTATTTTCCATGAATAACAGCATCGTGCAGAGTGTACAGGTACACATTAATCGCAGAATCCAAAGGATCTGGTTCCCCTTAATTAACAAATCCATTAACTAAAGACTTTAGGCTATGGATTTTTTCTGACAAAAATATAAAAAACCGTGGGTGCTGTAAGCCAGTAAAAATCAAAGTAAGTAAAGCTGGGTTCAGGGTTTCTGGACTGAGTGGAATGGTGTCAAGAGATACTCTGGCGCATCTGCCATTGCTGGGTTCTGTTAATTTTTACTGAATAATAACATCGTACAAAGTGTACATGTACACATTAATCACAGAATCCAAAGGATCTGGGACCCCCTAAATCAACAAATCCATTAACCAAAGACTGTTGGGTATGGCTTTCTTCGGACAAAAATGTAAAAAAAACCACGGGTCCTGGAAGCCAGTAAAAATCAAATCAAGTAAAGTTTAGGTTAGGGATGGAATGAAATATGCAGCAAGATATAATCTGGAGATTTCGAGCGATATTTTCCATCGAATTTTAATGCTGCATTTTCTCTCTGAACTATCGCTTGTCGGTCCATAAGGAGGCAACAAGGTTGTAAGCAGCTAGGTCGAGATTTTTCGGGAATTGACCAAATATTTATCTTTCCGCTCACAGTGCTTGGTAAGGTCCAGAAAAAGTATTGAAAAATTACTTCATAAGCTCCCATGGTGGTGGGATTTTCCCCCAACCATTGGCCATGTTGAAATGACCGAGGTATATCTCAGATCTTATAGTTATACTCGATGATCCAAATATGAACTGAATGTCAAAAAGACCATGAAAACCCGAAATTCCGTTTGCCGGGAAATTGAAAGTGAGAATCTCGCTGTATTTGTCTCACAACCTTCAGTTTCAAGTTTAAAATCTTCGTTTGAAAACGAGACTTCTTACTTTCAGTTTCCCGAAAATTTTCCCGAATTTTTGACAAAAAGTACAGCTCTAGAATCACTCTACATCATATTTTTGTTGTAGTTTCAGTACGGCCGCAGAGGCCAAAATTGCCACTTATGAAAAAATATGTAATAATAAATAAATAATACGGTTTTATTAGTCAATTATTGTTACGCGTCATACACAACACAAACACCGTTAACAGGCTTCACAGTACAAGATACAAGCATTGAAGAAAGCTAACATTGTGGAGATTGACAATTTAGTTAAACAATACATACTACAAGCCAATCGTACTACACGCTAAGGAAAGGAAATAGGAAGAAGCAGCATCTACTCAAGGCACTAATTGTAAGCCGAGGACACCCAAAGTTGTTAAGGGATAGATTAATATGTGAAACGCCTGTAGCCAGGCCGAAACGTTATTGAACTGGGCAAGCGGGTCACCCATCCACTATATTAGCTACTACTCTGTTGCTTAACCTGCAATCCTAGACGAGCGCCGTTTGCAACAGACCGAGGACGCTTCACGTAATTGCTAACTGTGTTAAATATTCTGTCCGTTTAAATAGAAGCCTTATTATAAAATACTAAACAAACATTTTTGCTTTCGTAGTTAAACTGGGGGTGGTCACTTGCCGACCTCCGGATCCTGACGACTTCCGGATATTTGGCGCGTATTTGTTGTAGGGATTTCATTCTATTTAGTTCGAGTTTAAGATGAGTAAGAGAAGGCTGTTGGAGTCTCTGTTCGTGCACCTGAGGAGATTTGAAGCATCTGCAGCAGGGTATATACTATTGCTATGTCCAGGAAGAGACCTGTGTATGATTAAGCCTGCATTACCCAGGGAGAATGCACTCAAGTTCGAGTATGCATTGAGGCCACAAGGAGGGTTTGACAGGCTCAGTAAGCTGCGTATATGATCATGATGTTGAGAAGTGTATGATAACCATATCCTTGAGGGATGAATTGAAAGTATTTGGTGGTGAACAGAAATCTGATAAACGGTAGAGTTACATGACGAGCTGCAGAAACCAATGCTTTCCTGATACGAAGTTGTTAAAGTGTGAGCGTATGAAAGGGGGAATAATATGAAAATAAATGATCAATTATTGTGAGAAGGCAGTAGTTAATGAATAACTTGACATCAGTAATAATTGCTTATTTCTCCTAAAGCTGCCAGAAAGAAAGTAATTTATAATGGACTAAAACCAATGCTAGTACATATAGAAGACCATAAACATGAGAAAGTATTCAATTTCAACCATTTTAGATTTTTTCTCCATTATCACCAAGATTTCTAAAAAGAGCGTGTTAAGTATATTTTTTGTAAAATAAGAATAGAGTATCCAAAAATGTAGGAGTATGTCTGGCAGCTTTAATTCTCTTAATACAATTATAGATTAACATCGTTTTGTTTCCTTCACAGAAAAGCTTTCATTCATTCACAGTAAGATTCAAGTACGTTTTCAGACGTGTGTTCGAACTATACAAAACAACATTTATTACAGAATAATACTACAGTCTATCTCATGAGCTGTACAACACCGCACATTCATTGTTTAAAACTTTTATCTCATCTCACAACATAGTATCTCTCGCTCCCTTGATCACTCATATGAATTTTTTAAATATATTTACGCATAATACATATTTTATACTATTGATATAAGTAGCAATTTGGTAGTTTAAATTAATACAAACAACTTGAACAGTTCCTAGAATAACATATACATAATTACATTCTATATGTACAATATATCGTACAAAAGTCAAATGGTTTCCGTCTTTCCGTACACATAAGTATACTTAATATAATATTTTTATATATATATTTATATATATATAGCCTCTATGTAGTAACTATTCTGAATAAAATAGTATATTTTATGAATCGGAAAACAACAACAAAAAATGACTAAAATTGTTCATCAAAGAAGAGGTCAACTACTCGGGGTGTGGCGTGTGCGCGTGGGTTTTGTGTCAATCTATTTATAACAAGTTATTATTTTTAGTAGAAATTTATTTTGCGAAAAATATTACTGTCCGGCTACATTATAGTATAGTTAACATATTTCATATATAAAAGCTTCAACATTTATATGACCTTTCTAAATCCTATTTCTGATCCATTTAAAATTTAAAGGATGGTATGTGGAACATTTTATTTGGTAAAAATAAAGTATTTAAAAAAATAGATTATATCAGATTTTTTTTAGCTACAACCACAAGCGTCAACTACCATTTCGTTGTAATTTTTGAGAACAATTTTGTCCGAACTGTCCGTGTAGAGGAGAGACAGTGATGAGTATTTGGTTGGTACACAACATGGTGGGGGAACCATTTGTGGATTCATGGAGTTCACCAGGGCTTGGATTACTGCATGATTCGTCGCATTTAGATGCTCCGCCATTGGGAAAGGACATTCCCCTGCACAGTGGAATGCATGATAACCTGAGGAGAGACACAAGAACATTCAGCAAATTAGAATTTATATTCACAAAATAATTCTATAATAAAACTTGCTCTGTTACAGAGCCTCAGTACAATATAAGCGTGTGTGACAAAAAACAAAACACATCTTCTTTCTAATGAAAGGCCAACTGAAAGGGACAAAAAATCTTTTTGGGATGAAGGGAAATCTAGCGTGCGCATCTTTCCTGTAAGTTCTATTATAGATCCATCTTATACTCATACATTGCCATTTAAGAATTCCACCCTCAACTGATTATCATAATGTTTAAATTAGTATGTAAAGGATTTGTAATAAAAAAAAGCAATGTACACACGAGACTGCTATTTGCAATGGAAGTTTATAGCTAGCGAAAAGATGAAGAGTGTTGGGAAGTGACCTTGAATTTTGACTTTGATTCTTCCCCTAGAATTATTGGGTGTGTACTAATCAAGGATTCTAAATATTCACATTGTAAAATTCTAAAACCCTCGCACTTGACTTGAGACTCGTTCGAAGCGCACTTTAGTAAATAGTTTTTAGCCTACAGCCTGACGTCACAGCATCGAGAGATTCAAGATTCCGAAAGTCATGTCCAGGCAGAATATAAACTTTCTAGCTATGTTATGGAATCATGTAGGAATGCAACTACTGCGTATAAAAACAATTGTATTGTAAAACGTATTAACACGCTACGTTACCTGGAGGAGCGACAATCCAATCGTTCCAGCCCACATCGACGAAATCTACAAACATCTTATGCTTTGAACATAGATTCCTTTTACGATTTTTATTCCGGTGGTTTTTCCTCTTCTTTGGGCCAACTGCTCCATTACTAGGATTAGCTGATCTGTAGGCCCGAGACAAGGCCTTTGCATTTCTCTGCTTTTTATTCACTCCATCATCGGAGTATGTGAAGAGCACCGGGTCATTCTCTGGGCCACTGTAATTAAAATTTCAGGGTAAATGGTATGTTCACATATTCCCTGCATACTAATTACTATTGCAATTTACTGACGGTCTGAGTAAATCCTCTTAAAAAATTGCAACCCACTCCTTAGTTTTTAGTTCCTGAAACACATGTAAACAATGTTAAGATTTAAGATTTTACCTTGAGGGGTCCGTATCCCTCCTCACACGGATGTGTTTAAGTGTAGATTGTGACATGACTTGACCATTGGGATGGATCACTTGGATGACCAATCCATGATTGGACTTTGGTTTTTCCATCCAACGGGACACCGCAGGGAAAACATCGAATGTTATCCAAAAAGAGTCCTTCTTCCTCTTGGATAAATCAATATATTTAGTATCGATGGGGAACATCCGAGGCTCATCATCCTTCTTTGAGGGACTTATCACATCATTCACTAAAACACGAACACTTTTGTAACTGCCCATCGCATCACTGTCTAATTCACTGATGTGCATTGCATCATCACCCACTTCTCCATCTGCCACATTGTTTTTCTTATTAAAAACTAGTCTTAGCTCAGCTCCAGTCACTTTCTCATTCTCCGGAACTGAGCTCAAATCAAACTTAACTCCATTCCCCCATCGCACCTCTGAACTGGAAGCTATAAATAATAATCAAGATAAGAAAAATCTATTAATTTTTCATTCTTCAATCAATGGATCATTTCTGCATATGTAACTCCAAGAAAGAAAAGTTAACTTACGGAGGTGATAGAAAGTTCTAACAGTATTGGCCGTTCGAGTATGCCGGCCAGGTAGATGTAAATTTGAAGTGCCCAAATCATTTCCTGTTTGAGCATTATAAAGGTCAATGAGGTACTTGGGAACCTGCCAATTCAGTCAGTCACGAATAATTTTTAAATGTTCACAATAATCGTAGTATATAGACGTAAACATAATACAAATAATAAATTCAAAAAGCCTCTCTACTATTCAAGCTTCAATAGTTTTTCCATTTTCAAGCAAATAAAGCAAATAATACAAAAGCCTTCAAAACTAAATATATGTAAGTGGCAGTAAATGTAATTCTCAAAGTAAGGTAAGCAAGGCTTTTACTAAGTAACTATAGTCATAAATTAACCTATAAATTCCTTTTTTATCCTCTCATGACATGACAACCAACCCTGTCCTGAATGAATGCTTATTTCGGTTCCCTCGACTTTTTCAACTCTTCATTTTTTCCCCTTCCCCTCCACGTCCAACGTCATTTTCAACCAACCAGACTAAGAGGAATCAATTTTCTAGTAAGTAAAGTACTATACTAAATCAACATGTATTCCTCTTGTAGTACGTTAGTGTACATAAATTTTATAAATCCTTTTAACGGCTTATGTCCTATTCACCTATTCCATATAATATGCTATATGTATGAATAGTATAAATTCCTTCCGTTTATACCTTCCAACTTATTTCTTTGTACTATTATATGCTAGACTCTGACTCTATTAATGTATTTGTATGTACTCTCTTAAGAGAATTATTGGTACACTTTTATGTATAGCCTTCTAAATTGTGAAAAACATTTTAAGAAAATATATATATACATTTCCCCTCAACCACCGTAAACATCTTTCACAAAAGTGTAATTGATACTATTGAGCTATATAGTGTATAAAGCCTGGTTTATATACGATCAAAGGAAAACCTGAGAGGCTTAAGGGGCACACCGATCCACTTTGAATGAGACCCGCACGCTCTTTCTGAGAAAACCAGCCTTTTCTTTTATTATTATTATTACTACTATTATTCCTCTTGTTGGTCAATTTTCATATTTCTCTATATTCTATTATTCCTCATGACTGAAGTTTTGTACACACTTAGCATGTGCTCGCGGTATGTTCACAAGTTAGTGGCACTTGGTATTTATCAGGTGAGGTAAGCAAGGAACTTGGTAATTTAGGATTGTTTGCACTCAGGAAAGCGGACATGATTTACTGGAAGGTAAATTTAATTATATGCTAAGTAAGTATAAGTACTTAGAACTACTACTTGATACTATTCTATCTATCTCTTGTCCATGATATTTCCATCAACCTTTTTTCTTTCCTTCTTATTGTTAAAGAGGAGTATGTTACATACTGTATGTATATACGCGTACACATTAAATGCAAGCCTTACTTCACTATACCCCCAAGCAATACTCCAGTAGTGTGTGAGCATGAGCATATATAGGAAATAATAATAAGCTGAAAATTGCAGGAAAATTGCCTTAAAATATAACTTAATGCATTGCAACTGGTAATTATCCCAGAACTTACCTTTAAAGGTGCACTACGTTTACTCGGCCTTCTCGGCATGCCGAAAAGTTTTAAAAATTGTGACTCTAAACGGGCTAAAACTTGTGGCTCGACACTCCTTGTCACTTCCACATGACTATCTGTGAATGAAAACAAAAGGAAAAATTCTTCAATGAGCTCACAAATTATATTACATAATAAGTGGTTGTGTAACTTAAAGGATGACATTTTCTTCTTTTTTTCTAAAGCATAATTACTACATTTATTTTCAACTGACCGGATGTTCCAACAATAACTATCCATTTGATTGCTAGTTTTGAAAAATATTACTTTTTTTCTCTCCTCTCGCACGTACTTACGTACTTACTTACAAAACATTCTTTTTTCTTTCTTTAACAATATATCCCAAGAATTCAAACTATGTATACTTAGTTATACACAAAATAAAAAATCTCTCCAACAATTCATTTAAAATTAGACATCTTTCTCAATGTAGAGAGTACTAGATATATACTACGCATAAAAAATATATATTGAGACTATAAATTGTCATTTTTATAACTTACCTTCAATTTCAAAACTTGCTACAAAGTTCCTACTACTAATTGTAGATATTAAAACAGGGATGATGATTAAAAGAACTACAACTTTGTATGGGATACAAAGGAACGGTCCATTGACCAGTGTCGTCCAGAACCTGTAATAGAAAGAAAAAAATCATTTAATTTAATCATTACAGTAAAGAAAAAACTATTTAGTAATTTTCTATTTATTTAAGACTCTATTTAATCATAAATAAACCATAGAACGTAAAAATATTGGACATCTTTATGCACCTTTAATGTGGCAAATAATAGACAAGGATCTTCATCTCTTTTTTTTTGAAAACCATCAATTCAAAACACAACAACAACAACAACAACAGTACAAATCATCTCAATTATCTAGACATCGTTACAACTCCTTTCTAACATCACTGGGAAACCGTAGGTAACAAGTTGCATCTTGTTCTCTCTAGTATAGATACCTATAACTACTAACTCTCATGTGTTTATTCAAAAAAGAATACTACATTGTGTAGAGTATTGTGAGAGTGCGAGTGAGGAGTCAACAAGAAAACACAAGTTGGATGATTCCTGACCAGGAGAGATTACATGTTGAAGAAAAACCAGATTCATTTGGATTCTCAGTCAGTCAGCACCATGTAAATTGAAAAAGTCTCAAATTGATTAGAATCAGTTTTGTAAACGTTGCTGGTACATGGTAGTAAATACGTGAATTATGATAAGATCGTAAAAATTCTGCTGCTTTTTCGTAAACAATTATCGATGCAAATTGATGCACTTCTTTTTTTTTCATGACTTTCCTTCTGGTTCATCATTGTTCATTCTCATATACGCTGTACATACAGAGGGTGGGATTTTGTTACGAGTCATTCTATATTACTTCAACATAGATTCCTCTTCCTTCCCCTCTGGCAAAAAATGCGAAAATCCTCAAGCACGTCTTCATACAAATTCATTCACAAAAAAACATCCATATACTTTACTGTTGATTGGAAGTAAACATCTGGGTATGTACTGTCCTACAATCCGCAATGATTCTTGAACAAATTGTACAGCGAATCATAATTCTACTCACGCTATTTATTTCTCTAAAAGAGTAAGCATTTATCCCTAGCTAATTTATGTCCTCGTTCTATCTATTTACGTTCCATGAATCCATTAAGAATTTTTTGGTATACTAAAATATCGTGTAGAGTCCTACATTTTTAAATAGTAAAGGTACAGGCTTTTACAAGTAGAAATGAATTCAGATTCTCGATACGAAGAGATGAGAATGCGGAGAGATAGAGAGAGAGAGAGAAAGAGCAAACTATGAGAAACAAGAAGAAAGGATGCAGCAATGTATAAGCATATGTAAAAGTAGCTGTTGTAACATGTAAGATTTTTTTGGTGTCATTTGATGAACTCGTCATTACTCAAGTGGACGGAGAAACGTTGTGAGCCTGACTTTAACAAATGTTCCTTGCCATAATGTATCATGAAGATGAGATGAAGACGCACACCTGGACATGTTCGCAACAGACAGACTTTACAGAACAAATCTCTCACTTGTCTTTTCCTCATCATCAACATTTTACGTCTTTTTTTCAATGTTCCAAGGAGCAATTTTCAGTAGTAGTATTTCCACATGATTTTTTAATACCAAGGCTTTAAACGCCTTTAGACAAAAACATCAAGGTGTGGAATGCAGTGGACTTTACGTTATGTTCCTGTACGTATGTATATGAGGGAGTGAGAGAGAGAGAGAGAGAAAGACTTTTAGAGTAAAGCACAGCTGAAGGAACCGCTTAAGTGAAATGCCTGCGTGTTTCCAAACCTTCCTTTTGTTTCGTTTTTCTTCTCCTCAACTTACCTTTCATATGCACACTGAAATAGGTGTATATAGTTACTAGTGAAAAAGGCAGGAGATATCGACACGTACGCATACACATACACACCACCACTACTACCACCACCACCATCACCACCTGACAATGAGACAAAAGCTCACGGTAAATTGTATAGTAAGTTTGAACTCCATATCCTATTTTTCCTTGACCGGCCACGGGCCAAAGTGAGGAAAATTTTTTAGGCCTCTTTTCAGAGCTTAAGTCTAAAGAACTAACTCACCATGTGGTTATTATTTATACACGCAATTGAGTGAAAGCCTACGTGATAGGAATTATGTGCTCTCAAAAATGTTCATTAGTTAACTGAAAAAGTTTAGTCCGGATTTCAATCCTTATCTCTTATTGTAGTGTTTTTTTTCTCCGTATAGTAAAGTATTAGGATGAAATGTCCATGTGCACGTAGTAGTAAAACACTCTGAGGATGTCAATTCCCTACTTATTCCCCACTACTATTACTTTGATGGAATGTAAATTGAGGAAGAATCAAATGATAGAATCTTATGAAGGAAATCCATCAACTTGCTCTTCTCCTTTCCATGCCCGCCTTTTAAATGATCTACAGTTTTACTTTTGATTCTCTCATGCTTCAATATCTATGTTACATGTTACAGGACGGACGGAGATGTAACGGCAATTGCTCGAAATGGAAAGATATAAAAGAAAAACGGTTGGTTGCTTACCTTGGAATCATGTTGATTTACTATGGTAATTGATCTTGATGGATGAATAAATCCTTCAAAGATCAATCAATGGCTTTGAATATAAGGAAAGTAGTGGTGGCGGGTGGAGTAGAATATTCAAGTCACCACAAATCAAAGTGACCAAAAGTCAAAAAGGGAAAACAATTCAAATGTCAAGAAAAATTTCAAGAGTTTTTTTTTCTATTCTCTTCTTCTTCTCTAGGTTATATAGCTTTTTTTGTCCTATTTGCTACACACCCTGAGATCCTTCACAAGACAGTCTTCTTCTGTTGTGGCAAAATATTTTTCATGTCATCATCTCCATGCTCAGAGTAGGCTGTCAAAATATTATGATCAAGTCTTCTCAACTCCAACCATTTGACACAAGATTTTTTATTATTCACAAGCAGCCTCATCTTTTTCTCTTAATTCTATTACAGTTCAATTTATATTTCCCAGAACACCAGTTAAAAGTAAATTCACTCTTGATTATAACTCTTTCGTAAGTTATTCATTTATTAAGGAAAATTCTCCACATTTTTTTCATTTGGCTTATACGTCCAAAACTTCACATACTATATTGTAGTAGTAGTAGTAGTAGTTATGGATGATACAAAAAAAATATCATTGGATTTCCAGTAATGGTCAACACTCAAGTAATAATTATGAGTTTTCGTACTGGTTTTGGTCCTCTATAGTAATAATCATCCACCCACGTGAGCCCGTTTTCTTTCCAATTCCAAAAAAGTTGTATGGGGTGAACAATGAGCACAGGTGCAGTCGTCGAATGTTGTAGGATTTTAAAAGGTAGTGTGACCAATTGCCACCTTACATTCACATTTGACAACTAATAATAGGTATCTCTTCGAATGGTCAAAGAACTATGAACTCAAAAAACTGGTATAGAAATGACTCTTACGGGCTCATGTATTTTTCTAGGCTTATGGGAACTTGTAAAAAAAATCGTATTTTTTTAACACTCTGGATTTGTCTTCTGCTTCTTCTTATTCTTGCCTTGCTAATAACTGTTTGCAAGTCACTGTATGTAAATCCTCTTTGAATGAAATCACTATTGCGGATATTTTTACACCTTTTATTCAATAGGACTTTTATTCCCCTTGGTAATTTTCACTTGAGGATGTAACAAGTAGTTTTTTTGTCAAAAGCACACAGACGCTTTTTACTCACTATACCCCTACACAGTATAGTAATAATAAGCCTCTAATATATTGGTATTATATGACCAAATATAGATGTTAATTATTTACTCATCCTATAATAGGTTAGGTGTAGGTTGGCTTTTTTTAGTCACTGTACTATTCTTCTTTAGGATGATGTTGAGTGAGTGAGTGAGTGTGAGTGAGTGTGTGTGTATTTTGTCTGTTGTTGTGATTCTCTACAGATCTGCGTGAAGACTGACGGAGGAGCGGAGCTGTGAATGAAACAAAGTGTAAGAGTGAAGTGGGGCCACGCTGTCTGAGTGCTCGTCTTTGCTTCTGTGGTCCTTTCCAGTTTTCCATCCATCCAATCCACCCATACAGAGATAATTCCTTTACCTACCCATGTAGGTATTTACAACGTTATTATTATTATAACAAGAGAGGTAGGGAGGAGGTATACATATTTTAAAACTTTTTTTCTCCTTTTACGTGTATAATTCAACGTATATGTATATTTACTTTCAACGCTTTTTGGGGAACGTAGGCCTGGAGCTATAATTGTATATGTATAGAGGAGTACGGTATAGCACTACAATATATAGCTATAGGCCATATATGTATATGAGCCTAGAAGGCAGGGAAATGACTAAACTGAGAAAATATTCAGCTTTTTTTCTTATATAGCGGCTCGGCTCATCTTCGTCTTTTTCTTTCATACCTGCGGGTTTTCGAGTAAATACTTTTAAATTGTGTGAAATATCTATATATGAAAGTCTACTCAAAATAATCACTGTCAGCATAGATAATGTATAAGGCTCTTTAGTATATATTGCTCCATCATAAATTTTCTTATAAGCTCCTACATAAGTAAGGCGAAATGCTTTTAAAATATGTATACCATACCTATACACTGTACATATAATTAAAACATTTAACTTACTCTATACGTATACATGCAGGCACACACGTAGTCAGACTCCTACGGTCTATCTAAATGAGTGTATGCTAATATGCTCCTTACATTTTAGGGTTACATCCTTAAGAATATTTCACTACACACACGTAGAGATACCAATAGGCTCTACAGGGAAGGGTGCTTTTAGCATTCTCTATAAGTAAAGTATCGTCTTCATTTGTTATTCCATTTAATAACGCATTTGTAAATGAGCGGTCCATTATGATGCCTATAAGCACAATTTACAATGTTCATCTATACGTTTAATGTTTAAACTTTCGTTAAGTTCTAGTGTTCTCAAGCACAATTGAGTTGCGTGCAGTCATTTACCAATAGCTAACCCAGGGAGATACATGTTGTGAGAGAGAGAGAGAGACCAGAGCAGAAAATAGATATAGATATGATCAGAAAAACGACGTCCCTGGCTGACCCCTTCTCCAAAGAATCTCCTTCCTCTCGCTCACACAATTTTCGATATCTTCTCTCTCTCTCTCTCTCACAGTGCTGAAAGTTTTTCATTCCACCAGGTAGATTTCATATAGTTACATGGCTCTTAGTACCTTTTCTGGCTCAAGATGGTTATTAGTATCTGTCCAAATACTCTGTCGTTATTATATAGCCCTCCAAGTGTGTATGTATGTATATGACTGTTTGTAGGAGAGACACTGAACTTACGATTATTGAATTGAAGCTGTCGTCCATATCTGGGAAGAAGATGTGTAGGTAGATTGGATACAGATACTTGTATCTAATTGCAGGTGTATGTGTAGCAACAAGACAACATGGTACTCTATCGTATTATTACTACTGTCATTATGTATATGAGATGAGAGGCAAATGGACAACTGTTACTTACGTGAAGAGAAGCAACCATGTTACGAGAAGAGAGAGAGAGAGAGAGAGAGAGAGAGAGAGAGAGAGAAACTAAAAAACAGCAAAAAGTTACTGTTACATAGAAAACATATACATAACTATTATCATATCCCTTCATATATACGTTCATGTATAGAGATTCTATAAGGAATAAGCTACAGCTAAACATTCCAGGGTAAGAGGAGCTTTTACATAAGGTTCTACTTAAGAACTGATGGCGATAGCTGGGAGATAAAACAAAAGCATTTTCTACATGACCACATTTTTCCATGAAAATTTTTCAACCTCCCCGTATCATCTGAGCCGTGTAATGTTCCATCACTCACATCACAAAACTCACAACATTGAAAATATGTACGGGCCACAACCAAAAACCAACTCTCTCTCTCTCTCTGCGTTTCTTGCCAGGTAGTGAGAGAGAGAGAGATGAGAGTAAGATCTATATATTCATAGGGTCCTTAGTAATAAGTACGTAAGAACAAAGCAAAAAGAAAGAAGAACAAGACGTTGATTTTTTTCAACTCAAACTACCTTTACTGGTTACTTCACCTTTCTTACATAATTTTCTCATCCTGGGTTTCTCTCTCTCTCTCTCAGCTCAATACATAATCTTGAACAACAGCTAAGATATCTTCCCTAGATAATATATCTAATAGCTTAGCCATTACTTAGCTCAAGTTAACTGTACAAAATGTCCTGGACCATATAATACAGATTTGGAAGTGAGCAGATAGGTTTTAACACTAGAACCATACCGTATTATTGTCCTACTCTTGTATTCTACATTAATGGGTTAATACAAATTCACGAGAAATTATCAACTCATTTTACTTTTCCTAAACTATTCAGTCTCTCCAACTCTTCTCTCTCCCACTACTTAAATGTAATTGCTCCGTATAAAATGAAAACAATAATAAGATGCCAGGGTAATTTACCTGTGGGCTAAAAAGGAATGAATACCACCTGGAGCATTAGAGGATGGAGGAGTCTTTTCTCTCCATCTTTCTCTCTCTCTCTCTCTCTCTCTCTCTCCATTATGTAAGTGGGCACATATATATAGATAATTGAGAATGAAAATTTTTCAGGTAATTTCATAATGACACGGGACTATTTTCTAAGATAGTTGCATGTGTGACATGTTTTATGTCAATGATGGTGGCCTTTTACATTCATGATGCCTTTATATACTTATGTTTTTATGCCGTTAGGTACATTACGTAGGCAGCCTTATGGCTATAGTAGCTCTGTACAAGTGTAGAGCCCAAACGAGAGATTTTACTTGTTGGTTGTCGGAACCCGACAAATAACTACACTTCCGAAGAAATAATGACACTCGAGGGTAGTCAAGTATCTCTGGGTTGTTAAAGGGCCCTTTTTCTATGTGGATGTCAAGGAGTAATAAAATTGACTTACCTAGAAATAAGACTTGACCCAAGAACCAATTGCAACTCTAAAACACAGACTATAGTCCTTTGCCAGGACCCTGACATTAACATTAAACAATTCCAGACTCTCAGTGCTAACTAGTATTTACTCACTCAAGAGTTACTCTACCAGGTACTTATAGCTTGCCTATATGTACGTACATTTCTGTATCTATATACTACAGGTATGTACATGGATATGTGTTTGCACATATGGAGGGAAGCTCATAAGGATATTGTATAGGATATCCTGAAAGTTTTTTCCAGCTTCAGCACTGCGTACATCGTAGATACTTGAGTAGGTATTGAAAACATGGTGGGCTGGGGAATTAGTATGGAGTTTGGTGGGAAGACCGATACCTGTTGGTGTGTTGGAGTTTACACTATGCATGTACATATACGTATTACGAGCGGAGAGTGAGATCTATGTATCCTTTTTTGGCCCCATGATTTTTCAGAGCCACAGAGTTGTCAAACGTTGGGGAATTGAGCTGTGACCAGACTCAGGAGACAGGAGAGAATTGACCATCATAATATGTGTCTAATGTACTGGATGAAATTGCTCAATGGAGTGTAAATGAAAATAAGGTTGGGGGAATTTGATGGAATAATAGATTTCTATTAGGACACTTTGGCATGTTTTGGAAATATTTGTGAAAAACAATACGTCAACAATATTCAATACATATACACTCGCGCTCTAAGGTGTTAATGGAGCCTGGACCTTTTGTTTTCGAACTTTAATAGTTTTTCTTGGGAAAGTAATCATACACACTATGGGGATATAGTGTTGTCATTGACACGATGGTGCCAAAACAATTATTCCAATATAGAGATTAGGATCTAAAGGGATGGTTGTAAATATTAAATGCTTTCCTATTTATGTACAAAGATATACTTCCATCAAATCACCTATATGTTTCCTACATATCTACATATATGTATATAGACCATAAGAATAAATCCATTAAGCACGTTTCTAACTGCAGTTTATATTCTTAGCATAAGTGCCAATCATATACATGTCAAATTCCCTCAACATTCTCACCTCTCATGGACACAGAATTTCTTGTTGGGAAAACAAAAGTGTTCAAAGCAAGCAAATGGATCCTGAGTAATGTCAACTCATATATATATATATGCCCATACTGTGCTACCTTGACATGAACAGTTCCTGTTATTAACCATAGGGTTTTTTTTCTATGCATTCCGCAGACTTTTGCCCTTACAATGCATAACCTGTTCATTATTATTTCTCAGGCATACTATTGTTTAACATGGTGGATAAGTTTCATGGCTATGGACCTTCACTATATACTATTAACTTATATTGGCAGGATTCTACGGACGCTTTTACGCATTCTTGTCGAATTTATTTCAAGCGCTATCGTTTATAAAGTTAGTTCTAGAAGGAATTTTTGGTAACATTCCTCTCAAAGTCTCAAGTCCCGTTGCTTTCCACTCTTGTAAATATACAGAGCCATTGCAAATATATGCGAACACGAAGCTTATGTAAATTACCTATATGGCCATAGAACAACTTTCAGGTAAGTATCAGGTCAGATTAGTTTGCGTGATACTTCTTACAGAGTGCGAGGTGGTGTATACATACAGTTATCTTTGCTCAAATTGCGCTAGGTGTGATTTCGCTTATATGAGTTTAAGTGAAACCTAATTTCCATAATTGCTTTGAACTTTGGAATAAAATGGAAAAATATTTACTTCCATTAGATTGGAACATAACTGTACATTTCTTACTAATAATTGTTTTGCTATCGTGAAATTACTCTAGTGGTTTGGGGAGGGCTAAAATTAACCGGGATGATCTGTAGGATTTTTCTGTGGAATCGTAGTACTCTAACGACTGCAATAATTACTTCATAAAGTCCGTATATATGTGTAAGTAGTTTAGTGAAATTCCTGTAAGTAATAATGAGTTGTGATAAGATCAAAAAAGTGTTGAAATTTCAAATATCTATTAATGCTAGGGAGAGAAAAAGGGAATTATTTTCCACCTTTCTTTTTTCAGGAATCTATATACGCGTACTTCATTCGGGACAGGAAAATATATTACACCTGGTGGAGTTAGAGTGGTTGGGGTCAAATACTTACATAAAACAGCAGGTTACATATGAATTTGTGTATGTAAATAGGAGGAGTGTGAAATTTTCAGAAGGAAGCCCTTCTCGAGTTTTTTAAGTAAATGTCCCCCTCCATGAGCACTTGTATTTTCCCTTTTCTATGAATTAAAAAAAACGACCTGGACATCACGTAGGCGTGGGCTTGGGAAAGTATGTACTTATATTCTACGCTATTTTTAATTTGGTTGGAATTAAGTAATTAATCTGCTGGGTTCTTCACAGGCGGTAACGGTAATCACCCTTAAGTAAAGTGGTCCTTTATTATTTGTGTTAGACATGCCGATTGTGGGTTTTTAAGGATTTAACCTTTACGTGCTATATCGGGGATATATAGGGTTGAAATTCTAATAATTTTACGAAGCTTGAGCAAAGAACCGTGTAGCTCATTTTTTAAGACACAATGTCTACCAGAGTCGGTCTAATTTTATGAACCTAATAATTATTATCCTTATTTCCTAGCAATAGTGTTGATACCGTGGAAGAAGTATTTAACACCGTGAGAGGCCACTAACGATTATTATTTTTAATGTCTTTACAAATTTCTTCATTCAACTCGATACGTTAATTTTTCTCAGGGTGTCAGTTGTTTGAGCGGATGAACTTTCTTCATTAAGGTTTTAGAATTTCAATAGTCATAATTTATGAATGAAGGCTGCGTACAAAATTTTGCGACAATAATGACAAAGATAAATTCTTTGGTTTTGTTACAATACCTTTTAGGGTGTAGGGATAATTTGATCCATTGAGCAGGACAAATGATCCGATGAGATAATGATGAAAGAAATAAGGTGCTGGAAGAAAATTCATTGTCCGTGCTCATGATCACGAAATAAAATGTTGACAAAAGACGCCGTGCTCTTAGACAGGAGCTAAAATTAAATAATCTTCCCTACTACGTACACATTTTCAAAAGTTATTCCGCCCTATATTAAAACATTATGTTGGAAGCGTATCCTTTATAATAATAAATGAAGATACTTGTGTGTGTAAGAATGAAGGAATTTCCTGTTTAATTACGGACCTCTATTGAATTTAGTGGACGAGAAAATTGTTTTCCTTTCAAGCTTGACATTTTCCCCGTCATTCCATGGAAAAAACCTATTCAAACTATTAAGATAAGGTAATTTTATGTGTGTCGGTGTATCTTTTAGCATGAAAATCATGTCAAATTTACGTTCGAGAAGGAATGTGAATCACATTTATTGTTGTAATTTGTGCTTCCCCCTATACTTTTCTTATATAGCTTTGGAGAAGAAGCATGTAGAAATTGCCACACACAAGTTTAGTCCAGGGATGAGTAGAGTACTGATTGAGTACCTGGAGTGTAGTAGTAGTTACGGTGTGATAACATGTTTACCCGAAAGAGGAGACGCGGCAAAGGGAGATAGTGGCAAAAGAAGAAAGAAAAAGAAGAGCAGATGACGAAGGAAAAATTGGAAATGTTCCCACATCCGCCGTTTGAGCGGATTCATCTTTTGCCGGCTTCCTTCATTTTTCCAATGAAATTTGATATTAGGACACATTCTTCTGCCCAACATACAACCACTCCCTTCAAATGGGACATTGTTAATGGAGATTACAATGTACTTTAATATTCTGTCATTACTGCCATTGTCCCTCCGTATCTGTCTTTGCGAACTCAACATTGACTTATACTAAACACTACACGGGAATTGTGAGGTTCCAGGCTTGGAAAAACTTCCAATAGTAATTCCTCCTCTAATTTTACAATATAGTCTAATGAGCCTGAGAGATATTTTAATATTCCTTTCTCACAGATTATGGTTATATTGTATAATCTAAATCCAGAACTCGTCCCATCCTGACTAAGTTGTCAGCTTTTTGTGTGTAGCTTTTTAGCTAAGCTCAGTGTTTAACAGTAGCTTCAAGGTTTTTTAAGTGTAAGTCTCAAAAGTTATTTAAAAATCTCAGCCTCCAATAATTATTACTATCAACACTTCATTATTTCGCGAATGAAATTTGTTTTCAATTTTACCCTTATTATGCCTTACATACCTCCATACATATCTATAGAAAATTATGTACATTAAATTAAGGTTAGGATACGTATCTCTTATAGAGGGAAGATTTATTGTGTAATGAAAGCCAGATACTTCAAGATTAGATAATTTCTGCCTACAAGGCACAATGCATCTCCTACTCCTTTCAAGAATCTTTTTACTTAAAGACAACCGTACAAGAACCAGTACCAGTTCCCCCGGACTATTTACCATAACTTACCTAAACTTGTAGCTGTACCCTAATGTTTGTACCTAGCAGAGCCTCATATGATGCTAGAAACTATGTACAAGCTAATAAAATTGTTGGGAAAGTCGTACTATCCTACACTTGAAGCTCATTTATAAAAAAGCCCAAAAATAATATGAAATAAGTAAAGAAGCAACAAGTTTTTTTTATTAGTCAGAAAACAATGTTTACCAAGAGAAGCAGAGGCTTTCTTTTGGTGAGTTTTGCTTGTGGAAATCAAGAATAAAAACCCAACCCACAGGTCAATCGATTTATTGAGTAAAAATGTGGTAGATTAAATGGAGACAATACTGGTTATATCCAGCTCAAACAGGAATGGAATTGAAAATAAAAGAAAAAGAAAGAAATATCATTATATTTTGAGCTCAAAATGTATTCTCTACGTCAAATAAAATAGTAATATAGAGATGAAAATAATTATGATGGCTCATTCATTCAAGAGGAGAGCTACATTTATGATATTTTCTATTCTCTATGTTAAAATTATTATTCATTCACAAAGTTATAAACTTGTGTAGTTTTTCTTATACTGCAAATTCATTTATACAAGGCAATACATTGTATTGTGCTTATAAAACACTTGCGGCAATCTCACTGTTAAAACAGTTTTTTTCATTTTGCTTTTGGTGTGATTAAATGGTTAAAAGTAGGGCATAAAGTAGAATAATGATCACTTAATACAACATTTAATGACCGCACCCCCTACATTAAATCTAGAATCTAAATTATCATTTAATGGTCAATAGTAGGTACATAAGTACACTGAAATTCGATGGTCTTTAGAGTTGGTATCTGTTTAGTCAATACTCCGTCATTAAATGGGTAATAGTTTTAACTATTTCGCAGTATTAAATCGGTACTCATTTTTAGGTCATATAATGTTCAGAATTGATTCTAAAGCGGAGGCCATTTATCTTTTATTTAATGAGTCCTAATTTTCCGTCAATAGTCGGGCAAAAGTACAGGAAAAGACGAATGCATTTAGTTGTACTTTTTCGTTAGTCATTATTCGATCATAAAATGATCACAAGTTATTGAATAGCGCTGTTCATTACCCATGACTATGTTGAATGCTTTTATACTCCGCCATTATAGTACATATGAAACCTCAAAATTCGTTTATGGATTCCCTTTGTAGTTACGTTTCTCATTTCCGAGATCATATTTAAGAAAAACTTTAGTTGTTCCCATGAATTTAAAAAATATTTATTACTTTGTATATACAACTTAATCGTTAAATTTTAATATTTATTTGTTTTTCTATATGGGCGAAAGTATAGTTTTAATCGAATGAGTGGGGATATATGTATATAACGTAAATGGAGCGAATATGATGGGATATGCTTCAATGTGAAATCAAAGGCTAATCCGAAAAAATCTAGTGGAATTCGATGAAACAACAACTGACAAATGAAAAGCGAAAAAGAAAATAGGAAATGCAAAGTGCATTAACAATCACGTGTAAGAAGGCTATACAATGACAAACAAAATAATGTGTCAATTCTGTAGTGA
>JAQFXU010000388.1:0-57113 GCA_034693705.1 Spatulosminthurus flaviceps | reverse complement strand
AATATACCCTATTCCTGTAGAATCGTTGAAGCAAAGTATATCAACCCTTCTCGTTGAACCCCCTACTTCTAAACAATTCCATGTACGACCTATATTTTTTTATTAGTCCATAGTCCATACCGACAGCCCTAGTTGCTCCTATAAACGCGTGTGAGCCTACACCGCTCAGTAAAAATATGAGTAGTAAAATATTGTGATAGATTGTTGTAATGTTAAGTATACGAAAATACATTGTCAAGTACGTCAGTACGAATAAATCATTATTATTACCATCAAAATATCTGCAAATGCGAGACGTCAGCTTAGAACTGTCGATGTGTTGGGTAGATTTACAACCCAGTGTATATCTTTACCTTTATTTAAACCAACAAAGCTGAAAAACTGCCATAACCAATGAAAATACCTGTCTATGAAAATATAACTTTTGACATTCACTTACATGAACCTGAGTAGATGATGATGATTATAAGAAGAGTACATTGACTGCCGCTGACGTGACAACGTTTATGTGGTAATGTATTTCACATAAATATTCAGCTATGAATAAACGAATCGAATCATTATATTTTTGTTACCAGAAAAGAACCAAGGCATTCAAACGTGTGCGTCAAAATGTGAGAAAGCGATTACATTAAATTTGGCAAATTATTCCTATGTATTTTCTACCTAAAAACAGAACAAGTACATATTTACTGATTAAACCAACGATTGTTATTGTTTGCTCCATAAATACATTTTCCCCTCAATACCCCAAAAGTAGGGGAAAACTGTTTGCGGTAAGCTTTATACGTAGCATATACATAAGTAAATACCTATACGTTTAAGTCAAGAAATAAAATTGTTTTTGCAACATAAAAATATCTTTTGATAATGACCAGGTTTTCCCTCATTTGTTATTTATAAATTATTTTTGTCCTCCAGCCGTTTCCACGAAATTCTTCTTTATATTCTTTGATAATTATTCGAGTAGTAGCAGGTAGGAAGAGCAGGAAACAACCACAAGTGAATCGTGCACGAACACACTTATTCATCCTCTGAGAGATGTAAGCTCAGTATCTATTGTCATTACTAATCTACACATTAAAATTCTACTGCCACAAGCCTCAGGCTGACTGAAAATTCCCCTCACGCTCTATTCTCCCGTCGTATACACATATTGAATAATTATTATTACTGCTTACAGTCAAGTGCAAAACAAGCTAGTTTAAATTATATTGCAACATTCATTTTTCACTCCCTTCCCATCACATAATTCTCTCATGTAAGCATTAAAATTGAAACCTATCCTTAATATTTCCTGCGTAGTATATACAGTTTTATGGATGTAAATACAGTGGAATTTGCAATAGGAAAAAACTCTATTGCAGTAAATACCATCAAGAACAGGCTGATAACTTGTTTTTCATTGTAAGCAATGACATGTAAAGAGTTGACTTTAACAGATAAGAGAATAGTATTGTGTTTCATGTTTGATCCTTCAATTCTAATATTCAAATATCAATTCCAGTAAGTAAATATCAATGTAAGGTGTTATCAGTCGGTGTAAAGGAAATAATGGGCATTTATTTCGGTTGCCAGTGAGCAAGTTAGAGTTGAAAGAGAGACTTGGATGTGAATTAGATCTAGGAATGGTGTGAAGGTGAAAGGTGAACTGATTGAAGTCTGAGAAATTTTACAAAAATGTTTAAACGGGGCACCGAGGTAGGAAATGTAGTGAGGTTTTTGGTAGTGTCGCTAATTTTAAGTCCGTCAGTATTATCTGCCACGACACCAAAACTCTCTTCCAAGCATCCAGTGGTAATAATAATTTCCTACGATGGATTCCGTTACGATTACTTGTCTAAAACTGACACGCCGAATTTGGACCTCGTCAAGAGTAATGCGGTCTCCGTCCCGTACATGCAAAATCAGTTCTTGACTTACACTTTTCCAAACCATCATTCAATCGCGACGGGTCTTCATGTTGAGTCCCATGGAGTTATAGCTAACGCTATGTTCGATCCGTTGTACGGGAAGAAACTGAGTGGCTATGACAATGAACCCGGATTTTGGAATTACTCCGCGGATCCGAATGCTAAGAGCAGCCCAATCATACCGCTTTATGTAAGTATAGTGTAAAATTATTATTAATTTGAAAAATAATTTATGGGAAAATAGGATTGATTATTTCAAGTTACTTGGAATTTCTAGACACTCAATGAGATGGCTGGGGACGGTCGGTACAGTGGTGTGATGATGTGGCCTGGATCCGGAGAGCCATGGGGAGAGAAACAAATAAAGGCCACGCACCTGGTAAAATACAACAGCTCCATAGAGTTTGAAGACAGAGTTGATCAAGTTATCAATTGGATAACAGATCCAGCCAAGCCGGCGAACCTTGTTTTTCTATACTTTGAAGAACCGGACTCCGAGGGTCACAAATATGGTCCAGAAGGGCCAGAGATGATTAACAAAATTCAGCGAATGGATAACGTTACTGGCTACCTCCTGGGTCGACTAGATAGTCTAGGAATAAAGGAACAAGTCAACTTAATTTTTCTTAGTGATCATGGCATGCAAGAAATCAAACCGAATTTGCAGTCGAAATATCTCGATGTTACTGACAAACATGTCTACACTGATGGCGAAGGATCGCCATTTTTACAGGTCAAGCCTAATAAAACAGGTAAAATATTCCTTAATAAATCAACTATTTAGTGATAAGATAAAAACACGATTCTAAAGCATTTACAAAAGAACCTTTCCTTAAGTTCCTAGAATTCTGTGAAGTTTAAATATTTCACGCTCTGCATCCGCCTCCGTAAATATGTCAGCTTGCCAAAAACTACCAAACTATGGAATCTCAACGACGGTCATATTTCGGAATTTTCAGGGGTCCAAATGTATTTTGAAAAATTATTTGGATACTGAAATAACATGAAAAAATTATTTCAAGGCCGTAACAAATTTTTGCAGGGGACGAAATATTTTTTGGGTGCTGAAATAATTTGTAAAACTTATGCGCAGTCCAAATCTCCAGAAAAATGACATTTGAATTTGGATTGCAGTAGCTAATTTAATTGTGATTTAGTATGACTGTGTCCGAATTTATGGTTACAAATAATACGCGTGATTTAAAATGGTTTTTATTTATTTAGAGGAAACACTGGAGATCTTCAAGGCTTTTAACGATTCCGCTAAAGCAAATCACTACACCGCCTACTTAAGGGATGACATTCCCAGGCTGAAACCTTATTGGCATTATTCAAACAATCGAAGGATAATGCCTATCATTTTACTTGCGGACGTGGGCTATGTTTTTGAGGGATACGGTAAATAAATAAGCATCTTTATTTTCATACTGTTACATATTTCTTAACGAATTTATAGTTTTCATTTCAATTTAGAAAAAAATCTTAAAAACTTGACATCCTTGTGTAGATTCTGAAACGCATTCTACTGGTGCTCATGGTTTCGACAGTCATGAGCCCAATATGCGCCCCTACTTCATGGCAGTGGGGCCCGAATTTAAAAAGAACAGCACTCAAGCACCTTTCGAAAACGTAGACATTTACCCATTGATATGTCACATTATGAAGATGGACCCATTACCTAATAATGGCACCTTGGGTCATGTCCTACCTTTACTCGTAAGCTCAGCGACGAGAGCTAGCTGGATTAGCGCATCAGGTAAAAAACCCTAAATTTTATTTCCATGCAATTTCTATTTATAATTACGTTATTTACCTTTAAAATTGTGTATTGGATTTATTGGAACTGCTTCCACGTCTAAATTGCAATTATTAAATGTGCTGAAGGGTGCGTATATTGAAATGAATGCTTTTTCTAGTTTTAGTCTTCCTTGTGGGATGTCTATTTTCCCTCAGTTACTGATCGCAGAAGTCATTCCTCTAAACCTTCTACTTACTTAAACATGTGCGGGTACCATTAAAGCTACACAAGTCTTTATTAGCATTTAAATTATGTGTATGTTAAGCAAAACTATAGTTTTGGTTGGAAGCTCATTCATATACATGAATTTTTTATAATTTACTATAGGGGGACGGATTTTTGGAGCAATTGCCGGAACAATTCTTATCGTCTTAATTTTAGCATCCTTGATTTTTATGTATCCTCCGTCTACAGCAATGACTGGGAAAGGGTAAGATCCATTTAATTTCAAACATCATAACTTAATTAAGGATATGTGAAAGTCTTGTCCAGATTCTTAGAAAGATAGAGCTTAATTAAAGCTTTGATCTGTTTTTTCTTTATGCTTCAATCTGTTTGTTGAGATGTTACACTTTAAATAAGCTGTATGCATTACATGTACATATAGGGTAGCAAGTGGTGCAATATCATTACACTGACATTTCTTCTTTTATTACATACAGATACTATCCGTTGATTAATGATCCCGAGCCAGTGTCTCTCTCTCCATGATTGATAAATAAAGTTGATTTTTAATTAAAAGGCAACATTAGCCTTCCTCCATTTGACACACTGTTTTCAAAGGACGTTTTAGTTTATAAATGGATCTGTATGCATGTGTGTATCTTACGTATAGCTGTGTATTATCAAAATGTGTGACTCCTTGTGTATTTAGTCACCTCCAGCTTCCTGCTCACAGCTTCTCGGATGACGGATTCTTGACTAAGCAACTTTATGCATTGATTGATGAATTTCGATAGGATCACATTGCATTCATCATTTAAGGGGACAGTTGTTGTTATGCAAGGAGAGGGGAGATGAGGAACATTAATAATTATTACAATTTTTCCCTCCTACCTCACAGCCCTCAGCCAGGCTTAGCTTTACTTCTTATCCGTAACGTCTACCGTACTCCAGTCTCATACCATTAACGAGGTGTTGGAAATCAAAACAGTCTAAAATCTAAAAGGGCCAAAATAAATTTCATAAATTCTAATAATCCTTCCTTCGTTAGTTCTTTTGAGGCCTGGAGTTTCTGGCGATGAACTTCTAAAAACGATTTTTAAAAACGTCAAAAATGTGGTATCGTTTTTTCAAATTTTACGCTCTTAAAGAAATACAAAAATAGCTCTTAGCTGAGGACTTTTAATTCGAAACCTCTCCCATGCACATCCCTGGAAGTGCCCCTCCTTTTCAAGGAGGAATCTTTGGGAAGTTAAACAACTCCAAAAATTCCTCCTTGTTATATTTACTCAAGTTTCTCAACAAATTAAGACTTTCTTAAGGAAGGAATTTATTAGGAAAAGTTATCATCATTTAACCCATCCAACCTTCCTCCCTTTAAATTGTTCTGGCTAGACAAACTTTCCCCCATAAGAAATCATTGAGTTTAGTAACTCACTATTCTTTAGTCTCTACTATTCCTCACCGTGAACTTGACATTTTGACTTGTTTTCCCTCACATTTTTGGCCACTACTATATGCACTGGGAAAGAGTTACCCATTCATTTTCTCTTCCACTCTCCTCCACCAAAACAAGAACTAACCAATTGTGGACTCAACTTTTACCGTAGCTAACTACTTATATGCTCCATATTAGGGGAAAATCATATGTATATGTACACATGGACCGACACACATAAATTAATAGGCTTCACATGCATAGTCCATAAGTTTAGATAAGGAAGCGATGGTGATCTCGTGGTGAACATTGCCTCGTGTCCCTATTCATCCTACTCTGCTCCAACTTGTATAATAAGCATAAAATTTTGAAGGGCGACGGCCACTGATGAGCAAAGCCACACCAGTGGTAGCCAGATGACAGCAAGACATGAATTCACTTAATCCACCAACACATGATTTATGACTCTCCCTATTATATCATTACAACATTCACATAGACATTTTCCAGCTCAGTTTTCTAACTTTTCCCTCAAAATAAATGAAAGTGTTGCAATCTCCAGTCTTTTATAAATTCACTTGTTTAAAAATGACATATGATACATGTGGGTATTTGTGTGTGTGTGTTTTTCTCTGTGGTGGCTCACCAATGCGAAAAGTCAGACTGGAACTTTTTTTTAACTTTTACATTTTCCTTCATATATAAATATGATGAAAGGAACTACAGCTTTATTAGTGCTCAGAGAACCTCGAAAAAAAAACACGCCCGTGTGTGTGTTTCTCTGTTGACACCAACATACATAAATTACAGGGAAGTTCCAGTTTCATAGGGAATGATCATATTTTATACTCAGTGAGCATTTAAAATGATACACGCCAAGGAACAGTTTTTCATTGAGAGTCCTCCTATCTCCTCCTATTATGACATGTGTCAACTGATATTGAGGAAAAAACATTTCCTCCCATGACAGTAATAACCTTGAGACTAATGCATACCTGCCAACACGACTACAAGTAAATGCTTCAAAATTTCATTACGATCCTTCACATTTTTTCCTCAACTCTTTAAATCTTGTATATCTCGTCCATTGAAAAATGTTGTAAAAAAAGTGTCGTCTTGGCTACACATGGATTTATTTACAAATACAGTTTTTTCAGGTATAGTAGCATTTTTCTATGCTGGTGATTTTAATGTGTCATTGTACTTATACATAATTACGTACGTGTCTATACAGATATGTACTTAAAATATAGGAACCGCTCATTTAAATCAATAGTTGAGTCTGGAGGAATGACAAGTACAGGGTAAAAACAAAGTTGACGGGTTGATTAGAGAATGGATTATTGTATGGAGAATTACACTGCAGAAGTAGCAAAAACAGAACGGAGGAAAACATCAACCTCCATGGAGATCCCTTGTTTACAACAAGGGCTTTTTATACAGAAAGCACTCTTGTGAATTACTATGATATCCTACCTATCAAATTACCAACGAGTGTTGTATTCACCCTTTTTTCCTATCATTTCCTAATGTACACACGGTGTTGTTGTCGAAACTTCACGCATGATTATTTCTAGCTTTTTTTCCTCCAATGCAATGTAATGTATAATATACACTCTAACACTTCGCTCCTTCATTCCTTTTGGATTCTTGTATTGCATCCAGGTTACTATTTCCACAACATTACCCATCAGTCCTGCCTCTCTCTCTCTCTGTCTTTGTAAATATTAATGACAAAAGTGGGTAATAAGCAAAAGTGTCATTTTCTATATGATGTCTCACTCTAAAAGTGAAACATTCCTCCCTGATAACAATGCCGCCAGTTGGCAAGGGGCGAACAAAATATTTACGTAAAGTGCTAACCAGCATAAACACATCATACAATACAAGGCCCGGTATGACAGGGAAATAGCAAAAGCAATGTCAATTTCTTTCTCTCAATGCTTTTTTCTGATAAGTAGACGCACACAAGCATAAAGAGCTCCAATGACATAGGTACTGCCAGGAACAATAAAGATATTCCAATTCCAGGCATTCCATTACTTTCCTATTATTGGCCTTCTATAATTAGCAAAATGGCTTTTTCTATGTCTCAAGCTATTTCATGGTAAAGTTAAGCCCAGGAAAAATTTCTCAAGTGTCTCAAAGTATCTACTGAGGTGAACGGCGAACTTCTTTGCTTACGAAACGCTAGTATTCCTTATTCTACCATTATTCATTATATTGTTACGTAAGATTTTAATTAATATTTAAACCCAAAGTAGAGAAGAATTAATCGAGCTCCAATTGAACTGTAAAGGTTACCGTTTCAGCACCAAATAACGTTCAGTTTAATAGACCAGCGCACTTGTTTGAAACAGGTGCAATTATTAGTGCTAAACCTTCTCCGGTACGAGATCCCATTACAATAAATCAATGCAAATAAGATTCATTCTTGGGATTCCAAGCCACTCTAAATTAGAAACAAATTACTGTAGTAGGAATCCCTGGTTAATTTTCACTTTTTCTATGGTACACATATAAGTACTACGGTTGTGTCACATTCTACTATACGAGTTGTCAACAAGAGTCAGTATTTAATACAAAGCAGATTCGGATGAACAGATGCATTTGTTAAGTTTTGAGAGCGACTTGTATAGCGCTGGAACATGATTTTAAAATTAGAACCCTTTATCGTACATTGGATATATGTAATGGAGAGAGAGAACTCAATAAAGTCCAAGTTAATGAGGTAATTTAACATGCGGCTTAAATTAACCAAGAATAATAAACAGAGTATAAAGAGTGATTCCCACTCTCGGCATGAAAGCTATATACAGAGCACACTATCACTCTATCATCAATAATGGGAATCCCGATCAAAAGCACATGTTAAATGAATGAGGGAAATTCTCAAAACTGATGTGCTAGCTTAGCCCTGTCATGTAAATTTAGACAAGAGAAAAAGTCTGAACGTAGATGTGAAATCTAAACACTAAAAACTTGAAACCAATTAAAATTAAACTCCTCACTACCATATAAGGTCTATTCAGTACATGTGTTATGCAACAGCTTGTACACGTGTGAAATGTATTCAACAAAGCTAAAAAAAATTGTAAAAAAGTTTTGGTCCTACATAACTCAGTAGTACTATAGGGTCTGACATGTATAAAAGAAACAATGGTCTTTACCAGTTAAATAATGTTGTGGCTTTGAATAGCATAAATCCCCCTGACTTCAAGTGTAAAACAATAGTAACATACCACATGCCATTCCACTGTTTGTTTTCCAGCCTGGAGTACCAGCCAAGAGTGTATGTAACAAAATGTATTGCGAAAGGATTTTAACTCCAAACCAAAATTACCGAGAGCTCAACCAAGTATATGAAGTATATACACATTTCTATATCATTTGGGTAAAAAAAACTTTCAATGAACTTCCTATATATAAACACATACTGTAGCAAAACTAACAAATGTATCTACATAGACACATAGAACATTAAACAGAATCAATCTGAGCTGAAAGGAACTAGAAATAGCTTGCCCAAGCATTGGAACCAGAAAACCCGAATCGCTATATACAATACAAGCAGGAAAAAAATCTCTGCTGGTACCGTTCCCTCCTACAATAGCAAAGGAGAGGGAAAGATAGATTTTAGTAGACGGAGAGGAAATCCACATAAATATGTATGTGGCAGAACAATGATCAAACTTTTCGTGCTTATTAAATTACAAAGAAAAACATTGGATATCTTCGCATCAGCAAGAATTTGAGTGGGAAATTTCCCATATGACTGATTTGATTAAGCGAATAAATTGCTCCCATCATGTGTTAATTTAATTGTACAGTTATTCCAAGCTTTGTATATACTAAATGGAATGGGCAAAAAAAATCTATACATAAAAATTCCCCTCCAGCATACAATATAGTGGTAAACCACCAGTGCTGCGCTTGTACTTGACAATGTATCGGCAAAACAAGAAACAAAGCTCTGACAACTTATCATTTCTCCTTTATTAATTAATTAATTCCCAAAGGCAGACTTTTTGTCACTGCGAAAAAGCAAGGTCTAGGAAAAACAATGTAGGTACTGAATATACACGTATATGACATGCATTGTTATATAAGGAAATTTATGGAGTGAGAAAAGGGAAAAGCCCTTGAAAGAAAGAGTCTTTCTATTCTTCCCCTTTACCTCTCTCTCTCTCCTTCCCACTAAAACCTAAGGTTTATTAGAGTCAAGACAAAAATCTACATTTGCAGTTTTGTTTTTAATGATGACTCAGTTCATATAGAATTTTCCAAGCTACAAAGCTCCCGTGTAGTACTTTGATGTTCTTTCAATCTTACAGACACGTTGTCTTGTGTCCGGATTGAGGGAAAAAGCAAAGCAACTTTGTGATTCTCAAGTCGGCATGTTACGTACAACTGGTAGGTAACATCCCGACTTGTAGGGTACAAGTATATATGTATGAAGAATCAAGAGAAAGAGACGGCTAAGCATTATCAAGCTAGACTGATGAAGAGTGGAAGAAGATTGATCACAGGATCGCATCATGGAAGGCTAGAAAAGTCAAAGTCTGTGCATCTTTACAGTTTCTCTTTCCTTTGGGCTTGTAGAAGAGAAGAGGATGAATCTTGTGCTTTACTCCTGTACAGTCAGTCAGTCAATTCCTCCCTCTCCAACCTCTTCAGCTCTGATGGTGATGGTATAGCGAGAGAGATAAGCCAAACAAGTTTATACGACGACATGCCGGCGTTTCTTCTCTCCCGCTCAATCATCCTCGAATTCTTAGGTTGGCTCCGCATCATAAGCACAATCCTGGTCACCGCTTACTTTTCACGCTCTTTTTATCCTACAAAAGAAATATAGCGACTACTTCAAATAAAATATTCCAAGCTGCTACTCTACCAAATTTCCCCTCATTATTTTACTTTCCCTTTAAAATGACAGTATTACTGGTGTTGGATATGATCAAGATTTATGACTTACTGTATGATTTATACTTCTTGATACTTTGATATTATTTTATTTCTCACGATATTTTTGTATTAATTATTGTGTAAGAGGAAGTTGGATTTTTCATTGTAACCAGGATGAGCGTCATTGCATCGGTTATTTCATCTCATTCCTTTTGCTTCAAGACTCCATTAAATAGCATCCAAAGTGCAGTGATACCTTGGAGCAGAGTTTGTTATTTCGAATTGGTGTTCATTACCTTGAAATGTTGTAAATGTTCAGTCTGCATTACAGCTCTGTGAGATTAAATGGATAAATCCAGGATATTGAAATTTTCAGCCTTCTGCGGAAGCCTCGGAGGGCGAGGAAAGGGAAAGTAAATGTTTCATAACCTTTCATATGACCAAGTATGGTCCAGAGGGGGAATTTATCAAGAACCCGGAAACTCACTGGGAAATTTAGGTCGAGCGGATTTTACTAATTGAATGTGGACCTAAGGTGATTTAAGTTTAAAGGAGCTAAACGTTCTCCGGACAGGGTGGTTCAAAGTAGTTGAGACTTGAGCCTGCTGCTATACTGTTGCGAAAAACATGAGATGAAACTTGCAAGATCAAAGGAGACTTGTTGTTGATAAAGAGCTTATTAATAATTCAATCATAATATATGCTTACCTAATGCCTTCAGCTCCACATTTCCAAGTACAATTCAAATATCCTTCCTTCTTCCTAAAACCAACCTCTTTTGAAAATCAATATTAATATGTTGAGCGTACACAAGTGGGAGAAAATCTCCTTTCAAATATTGTTCAAACCATGCGGATTAAACTCTTCTACCTTGAAAATATCATATGTATTTACATATACATGATATTTACGTGTGTTTACATATACATAGGTTATGCAAAGTACGAGGATTTTTTTCGTTTTAATGAAAAAGTAAACTTGGGGATCTTCTCGACTAACAAGATACTTCCCACACATGTTTAGCTCAGCCAATATTTCAAAATAACGACAACCTACAACGTTACAATGCACTGAACAAGATGTAACGTGACCTGAAGGGATGGGTGAAAGAAAATGGGGAAATAATTCGAGGAATTGTTTTTCACTTTTTTTATTATTAATATTTTCCAATAATTATGCAACGCACAAGATATGTAACGTGACCTGAAGGGATGGGTGAAAGAAAATGGGGAAATAATTCGAGGAATTATTTTTCACTTTTTTTATTATTAATATTTTCCAATAATTATCTTTATAGTCAAATCTATACAAGAAACGCTTGAAGTAAATACAACGGTTTCATTTTAATCATTTTCGGAGTATAGTAATAATAATTATTAATATTTTTATGTCTCAGTACACACAGGATTTTATTTTTAATTATGCAAGTATCAACACAACAATATAACCATACTTCAAGAATAATATTTGTTCAGGATTTTCACAATTATTTTCCAACCGTCCGACCACTTTTACGTAGATACTATAGAATTTAATATAAAATTATAATTCGAAACCTACGTTACTGTACTTCTATACCTTCGGATATATCAAACCCATAATCACCATATTAAAAGAAAGGTAGGAGAAGAGTATAGATGGTCCTTACAAAAAAGAAAGTTGCGACAAAATAACTAATTGTATAAATAACCAACGTTGAGGAATTACTGGTAGTACTATTTTTAGTATAGCGAGAGGAACAACATATTTATGACATTAGCACGTTGATAGAACATAAGGGAAAGGTATACATACAGGGATATCTCAAAATTAAATGCCATATTAAATTATAGTATACATTTCATTAGTGAATTTTTATCCATGAATCTATGTAAGTAATTTATTTAGGCCTAAAAACGAAATCATTGAGCAATTTGATATATGCATGTATGTACAGTTATATATAATATATATACAATTTATAGTACATAAACTCTACCAATAGTAAGACATACAGGCTAGCCCGCTTTCCAAAACCCGGGTATAAATTACATAAGAATTAAATATGTATATATTTATCTACACAGTGTTTTTCTTATATAGAGCTTAGTCATAAAAATCCCCCTGGAAAAAAACCGACTACCAAGTATGTACCGTGGTACAGTTACATATATATTTTATGTATAATCTATACCTCCTCTACGAAATATTAGAAAGGATTGTAACTTTTGTTCTATACCGTTTATATATATTTACATGTAAGTATACATAGAATAAATCCAAAAACCATCTGTAATCTGGTTCTGGACCAAATATTTTATTACATGGTCTATAGATACATTACTTCAAATACATTAATTCGCAAAAGTTTTTTTTGAAAGATGAAACCAGAAACTACACCCTGGCAAAAAGGGCTGTCGGTTTTTTTATTATTACATGGTTTTGTATCAATCGAATCTTTACAGGAACAGCTAAAAAAACTTGGACAGTATTGATTGCCCCTAAATTTATGTTGTATTGTATGATGTAGTATATATATAGTATATGTACTTTAGTGTTATATATATTTTTTCATGTGTTATAGAATAGATGATAGTACATAATGAAAAATATATATGTATATTGATTCTTTATGATAATAACATTTTGAAAGGAACTAAAGGTTTTCGAGTATAGATAAAAATTGAGAATCAAACGCACCATACACATGCAATTTAGTATCGTACATTAATGGCAGGCCTATTTACAAGGGGAAAAAATTCATTAATGCCTACTGGACTAAAAAAGTTAAGGGTCTTTTATTGTAGCAGTAGAGGTTATGATGGAAAAAGGGAGAGCAGCTGCAGCTGCACATTCTCTCTCCTTCCACCTCTCTACTTCTATACTCTTGTAAAGTCACATCTTTTAATTTTTCATACACGTACTACCACCCTACAAATGCAGTGTGAAAAGCTCTGATTTTTTTTATTACTTTCCATATTGTACTTAAGTATAGTAATAGTAGGTGAAAAAAATCCAATATTTACTCTCTTTTGTCCGAGAAATTTGAGGGAGAGGATTCAAGGCTATTACTTATACTTACATCGTCAGGGCTATTGCTCACATGAATGTTTACTTAGGATAGAGTGTATATTTAACTAAAAGATTTAGCGGTTGCTAAGTCTCAGCTAACGGTTTGTAAACCAAGCCTTTCTACTGTCCTGATCATGCAATCAATTCATGCCATTGGGTACAATTTCAAAGTCCAACGGCTCAAAATCGCAAGTCACTTTTATGTATTCAGGAGGAGGAGAAGAAAAAAAAGGATTAGTACTTTGCAATGGCTTCTTGAGTCAAGTTTAAAAAAATCAATAGCCTCAGAGAGTCACCATGGAGTGGTGAAATATTTTGAAGGAGAAAGTCCCAAAAATATGCAGCCGAGTTCGAAGGCATATTGTGTCGAATAAAATATTACGAGAGAATATTAGAAAATTTCAGACGATTACCCCAAAAGACAAAGTAGAGCATATTAAAACAACAAGACATTGCATGTTAAAAGAAGCTGTAGTAGTAGCAAAGTAGTTCCTTGGAAAGACTTGTAGTTGAGCTCAGGCCTGGAATAATAATAGCTGTACCACATCGGACTGCAAAGGACAGCTACATAATGGTTTTTTCTCATAGCAAGTGCCTGGAACTGAGCGATCTCAAATTGACATTTGTTTTTTTTCAAGTCTTATATATACTTGTGTATGCCAAGACAGTGTACTTAACTAAAGGGTGTATGTACCATTAAATAAATTTCGTATTAAATCAAGCGAAACGTCCAATTCACAAACCATTAGAGAATCCAACGAATTGTAAGGAAAATCTAAACGCCATGAAAAAGCAAAACTTTCTTCCTACAGTTCTTCCAACTTTCATCCCATGCATTCAAACGTGTTCATGTACAGCACATGCCTTGTAAGGGAAACACTCCTAAACCGAATCCAATTCTTACAGTACACTGATTCTTGAATATAATCTGCGGAGGGAAGAACTAGAGAAAGAGAGAAAACAATGGAAGAATATAATAACTACAGAGCGATCTAAGCTTTTTACTTAGGTGCATTAGTTCAAAGAAGATTTACATGCACAATCAGTCCGTGTGTACCTTGATTTAGCATCAAATGCTTCACAAGTAAATTAATTTATTGCTATTTCATTCCCTCCCTCTCACTTATCCAATCCCATTTATATTCTCCAGTCAACTCTCATACTTACATAGGAACAACAACAAAAACAGTATAAGTAGAACAAAAAAAAACAACAACAAAAATGCGTAAGTGCCAATAACCGGGCAACATTGTAAGAAAGGAATAAGACTTTCAGGCTAAGAGTAACTTACTTTCAATTGTTCACGTCACAATCCTATAACATATATTTCATACAATAGTAAAATGGAATACACATATAGGAAAAAATCAATCCATGTCAGACTAAAATATGTTTCTCCTGTCCTAATCGTATCTCCAAGCTCGTTTATTCTATAGATAAATAATTATGTATAACAACAACTAGAAGGGAACTCTAGAAAGTAATCACAAAAAAGGATAACTATTAAAATAATTAAAGAATAATTATTTAAGAATGGAACTTATGGGTACGTACTTACTTGTGTAAATGCGAAGTAATTAATGAATGAATGGACAGATTGTTATTTAAAGTGGTACTTGAAGTATTAGCTTAACGCTATTTCATTACTTATGGTACACTAGTAAGTATTTATGTATTAATTATTTTGAATATAAATGACTTGAATAAATCTCGGTCAAGTCCACCTACCAATCTAATGGAACCAGAACCACACGACTTTTTGGGATAGCCGTTGGGGGTGGGGGTTGTTGTAATAAGTAATAATTTTATGCACAACATAAAATAGTACAACAAGGTTCTATAGTTCTATGTTCATATGATGCTACATGAGAATAGCTATAGCTAGATCGATCTAAATTACATAATATTAGATACCTGCACAAAAGTATAGAACCATTTGAAATATATTTGTATGTATAATTATTTACAATTTTACTAGAAAATCCCTGGGGATAGAAAACAGACTTATATTGAGGTTCGTGGGTTTTTTACATGTTCAATAATAAATTAAAAATTATACTGTGTATGGAAACCACTTGACCTAAAGCTAATGAATGGTGAACCGCTAGAGTTCCGTAATGGGTATGGGCTTAACCAGGGTCTGGTGTTGCGAGTGCGGGTAGTGCAATTGAAGATTATGGTCAGCACTATGTAGGGTGGGGTAATGAGGATAATTCATATTCATATTCAAATTCACATGTGGAGTCTCATACTCGTTGTAATTAGGTGGTCCATAACTATTACTTGAATGGTGCGGATGGGGATGTGGATGTTGGAGAGTGTTCCCATGACGTAGACTATTGTGGCTATGAGGATTCATATTCATGGAATGAGTGTGAAGAAAAGAGGCTGACTGCGGAGGACTGGCACTCATGAGTGAGGCTCGGATGGCAAACTCCTCATCCGAGTAGGGATACTGTGTCTGACTAAGGAAAGAGGTCTTGGTGGCAGTGTCTACACGCTCTTTCCCCGAACTAATCACAGTATTACGATTCTTTCTGGCTGGTCGACGGAAGCCCCGTTTACAAGTATTCTTGATACGATCATGATATTTGTACATGAGGAAGAAGAATACGACGAGGAGGATCACAGCTAATGCTACAGAGATCCCCAATATGGTCTTTTGCACTGGGCCATTCAGGTAGCAATTAAGGTCTTTGTGGGATACTAAAGTCAACTTTTTCTCTTTTAACTCCGGGGGTGCTGCACATATGACGGCACTCGACGAATTCTTAAACTTCTCTTCAAGCAGTAAATCTCTCAACCAAAACAATTCGCACACACAGTGAAACGTATTACCATGAATGTCCAGCCTTTGAAGACCTCGCCAGTCCACCAGATCTTCTGGCACTGTAACCAGGACATTGTTCTGCAAGCAACAAAATAACCATCAATTCAATTAATTATCATTCAGTAAACTCCTTCATTCAAGTAGAGTCCAAGTGTCTACTGAACATATCCAGCCCACACAGCTGATTTTGTATAGTCAATAAATGCAGCACGATTTTTTTACGTCACTCAATTAAAATAATAATTGCATCTCAAGACTCTATGTAATATTTTCATTGGGTCATGGGCGAAAGCCTTAAGGGTCTTAATAGAGGAATACAAAAATACAAATGCACTATACTATTTTTATATTTTTAGATCACACTATCTTCGCAAACCGAAGTTTCGGTCGCTGCAGTCGAAATTTCGGTCAAATTGGATTAAAATTTCGACCGCTACTGCAATCGACTGATGTGACACAGATTTTGGGCAATGTACTTATTGCAATCAAAACGTGAATCAATGTGATTGAGACATCAACCGATGCACAATCACATGAGTTTTGTAGATAAACATTATAATTTAGATTTAAAATTTTAAGTAACTAACCTTGAGAATAAGCTCCTTCATCGGATGCTGTGTAAGTAGTTTGGATGGAAGCGTGGCCAAAGTGGTTCCAAATGATATCTCTAATTTCTCCAAATCCAAATTCGAAGCAAAGGCTTCAGGATGAATAAGTTGGAGCTCTTGAGCACCATTAACTTCCAATGTCTTAAGAACGCGAAGACCTTGAAAAGCATTGCTTCCAAATTCCACAATTGGATTCCTCCCAATTTTCAACATACTCAGTTGAGACAATGGTGGAAAAGCCGTAGTGGGTACATTCTTCAAATTATTATCCGTAAGTACAAGTTTCCTTAAAACTCCCAACCCACGAAAAGCATGAGGCTCAATGGTATTGATCCTGCAACCTCCCAAATCCAGCAGTTGTAGATTCTTCAAACCCTCAAAATCTCCACTTTTAATTTTCGAAATTGGATTGGATCCCATGAAAAGTTCAATCAAATGTGGTAGAACTCCACCCTGATCACTACTGCCAATTGATCGTTTAGAGAAAACTCCAGGGACTTCACTCAACTCATTATTGTTAATTTTGAGTACGCGCAACTGAGTTAGTCCTTGTAAAGATGAGGCATTCAACTGCTTAATCGGATTTTTACCCAAATCTAAATGCTCTAGGCTGTAAGTATGGGCAAATGTCCCAGGCTCAATGTTCTCCAAAAAGTTATCATGTAAATTAAGTACACTGAGTGCACTCATTCCACCAAACGTATTATTCTCAATTTTTGCAAGTTTATTGTTATTTAAAAGAAGAGTGATGAGCTTGGGCTGGGCATTAAAACTTAATGGCTGAATACGAATCAAACCATTGTGAGACAGATCCACGGATATTAATTGTTGGTAGAATGTAAAGCCCGTGTCAATTGTCTTAATTTTATTATGTCTCAGATTCAATCTCGTGATCGAGGGATTTAACGTTATGGGTACAATGTCCAAACTTGCGTTACTGCACTCCACATGTAGCTGCTCATCATTACACTGACATCCAATAGGGCAACGGGCTTGGGTCACACTTAGTACTGACACCAACAAAACCGCTCCTATCAACTCCTTCAAATATTTCTTCATTTTGATAGTCTTCTTTTCTGATTTCTCAAAGGCAATATATCTTTACAACTTCAAGGATTCTCTTCAGCCCATAACAGGTTGATCATCTGTAAAAACAAATAAAAAAAATAGTCCTCATTACTAAAAATGTTCCACAATACTATATCCTCTATCATCCAATTTACTCACTCCTCAGCCTTATCTTTTATTCTATTTGTTTTCTGTTTGTTTAACACAATCTAAATGAGTCACTTATCCTTTGCCAAAAATTACCTTCCATTACGCTCTACGGTTAGGAGCAAAGTCATGTTCTGTCTATCTTTTGATTTATTTAATTTCATGACTAACAAATTACTCAACTATTCAAAACAACCTTTGTCATTTAATCAGGATTAATAGCAACACTCCATCAATGTTTTTCAATTCAATTAATACAGACATCAAATACAGACTCACAAATAATCCCACCATTCCTTCACCAATAAACTGCATTTCAAAGCTTACTAAATAATTAACAATCAATTTCCTCTAATAAATTACTCAAGAAAGCCTTTCCACTACAACATAACTTTGCAATTTCCTGGAACTTATCTACTCATTAAATCTGAAACATCATGCAGACATCCCCAGAAGCAGAAGAAGTACAAATATAATTCCGAGGATATTATTTAAATAGGCATATACATGCTTACTCTATATATTTACTTACAATTTAGCAATGTTGTGAGGCATAAATAACTCTATTTCTCAGCCATTGTTTGTTAGTAGAAACAAGACATTTAGGACACATTTCTAAGAATGAGAAATACCACACTCCAGTCGCCAGCCTCTCTTCCTTTGTCTCAAACACAAAACACAATAATAAGAGCACAAGACACGAAAAACACTATCCATTCCCTCGCTATGTTACTTTGATCTTGTCACACTTGCCAAAATTCCTTCGAAATTGAACAGCCTCTGGACTCTGGATCTTTCCTTTAATTCTAAACCTTCTCTAAAGTGTCTAAATAAGCTTGTAAGATTAATTGTGATATCACTGAACTCCCTTCATTGGTATTCATTGGTAGAGACTGCTACTGAAGTGGTGGCTCTCGAAATTCGTAATGATTAAATTAGGATAGAGTAAAAAAGTTGTAGCTATAAAAATGTGAGTAAACAACATGCTCATCATATATTTAATCATAAAAGTAAATCGTATTTATCTACTTAACTATGAGGAAACAAGATACGGCGTATTAAATGTATCTATCTTTGCAAATGTGTGATTATCGAGTTTTTAGAATGACGTCAGAGGTTATCAATCTCAACGTTTTATTAAACTCTCGCAGTATAAAATATCTTTACACAACTATTTTCGCCAAGTATATATTGGAATTGCTCTTTCCAACTATAGCTCTATATATGCCTCTTGTAAATTATTCCTGTCCAATGAGTCAGTCATTATAATACTTTGATGTCTGTAGATTGACTTCAAAGAGAGGGTGAACTGTGCTTGGCTGAAGAATATTCAACAAGATAATTGAGAAGAGTAATTTTGAAACTGGAGATTCCAGTAACGATCGTAATAGTTATTTGCCCATGTAAAACGACACATATTATCAATGAACCATATATTTCGTTACACTGACTAGATAATGTCTAAATAATGAAAATTGAGGCAGAAAGGAAAGCAAGTTCTTTTAATTGTTATTGACAAGACGTCAGTGAAATGGATATTTGAATTAAAAATTTACCTCACAATCAACTCGAGCAAATTTACTGAGCAAATAGGCTTGAATTGACAATGCGGGCTGTCCCAGTAAATTTATTTATATTGTTTTGAAAGCTTTTCAAAGCCCACATTTCCTTGCTTGACAAAAGCTAAATCCATGATAATTTGCAAGACTGATTGATGTGATTTGTAGGCGTATAGAAAAATATTTGTAAAACCAGGGTAAAGGGTTTGTTAAAAATAATAAATAGTATACAATTTAAAATGCCTTTCAAAGTTGCAAATTGACCAACGACAGTATTGGTTTTTCTAAAATTGTTTACTTGTGTATAAATAGTTGATGAATTCAGTTAATTGAATAATGTACCATTTTAATTGCAGGAAAATAAGTCCCATTAATCAAAGCGGCGAGACTAAACGGAAGCAAGCAGGAAGAGGAAAAATGGAAAAGGTATGACTTGAGTTGTGGTTTGCGTTAAAACACAGGCCAAGACGAAGATGCTACCTGGCTCAAGATGGTCTGATCTTCGTAACCTGATAACTAGAAGAATATCTTGAGAAAGTAAAAGTTATTACATGCCGGAAATTCCAATATTCCAACCTGATACGCCTATGTCTTACATGAAATCTTACTTTTAGTGTTTTGGTAATACTAACATTTTCCATGCATTTTTCCCCCAGTGTACTTATTTTGTATAGAAAAATATACTGTATTAGGAGGCCCGGAACGTAATCAGGAAAAGATATATGATGTTGTTGCAGAAAAGCTTCAAGATCCAACATGTTCAGCTAAGTTCACGTTTATAGTGTTATAGGAAGAAAACAAATTATGCAATGGTAAATCATAGGTAATACAGGGTTGTTACGCTCTTCGAGAGCATATCTTATGGAACATTTGAGGAGCCGGGAAATGAAAGTGCTCGAGAAATGAAATATGGACAAATCAGCACGTTTCTCTTCGACTCACCCTAAATAACATACACGCGTTCAGCCGAGTAACGCAATATGTAATATTTTTTCTCTATTTTTTTTCTACTAGACTTTTTCCCTACATAGTTGCTCCTCCGAATATCCAAGTATATAAATATAGTTTAGTTACACGTGATACTTATGTACAAGTAACTCTTCAAAGGATTTTATTCCTTCCTTCCCATGTCAACGGAATCCTTACGTAGCTATTACTTCCAGAATATTTAGTGGCTGAGTTAGTACGTTACTAGTTAGGTGGATTTTTATAAAAAAACAGCATGCTAACAAGAAAAATCATTACATAAATTATCCACCTCCTTGCGTTTTCACTCTCACTCTCTCCCTCAACTGAACATTTATTTGCTCAAGCCTTTAATCCATTCCTGAATATAATAATATCCTTCAGAAGTCTCCAATAATTATATACACAAGTTCAAACTTGACCGTAATCACTACCTAACTTTGTACAGCTTCTATTTACAATGTTAATGTGCGTTTTCCGAATCATAAGCCCCAACTTCCAGTTCATGTCCATTCCAACGGAAACTTGTAACTTTAACAATATTTCAAGAAAAATAAAAATCCCATTCGAAGATCAAATATATTCCTCTATAATCTAAATATTTCAACAGAAATAAGAAATAACTCCTGGACCGCCCAGTCACTCCACGAAATTAATGAATCACCCTTAAGAGAAAAGTTTTTGAGAGCGTTTCAAAAATCCAGAACTTATTTTTCTCAAAATAGATTTTACTATGAAAAAGAGAGCCGACTCTTAAAAATACATATTAATTGAGTACCTCTATATACTTTGAGAGAAACGACTATTAGAAAATAATTGTAGGAGGTTGTTGTATTACATTAAAGGGCTCTGAAGCCATAAGGAGCTGTAGTTACTGTAGGTGGATGATGTTTGTACATTAATAATAGCCACACATTTATTGCTCCATTTCACCCTTAATGAGTCCCGTATCCTTCATTGAGTGGATGTATACGCAATGGAGCCTACGCGCGTGCATAGATAGAGCAGTAGTAGTAAAATGTTAGAATAACACTAAAAGCAAAACCTTCATTGAAACCAGATTACACACCATTTATGTTTCAGTAATATTGAGTGCCTCCACCACTTATTAGCAGGCATAAAAAGTCCACACTAATTATTAATCAATCCAATCAAGTGAAATTACATCCATAAAACCCAGCGACATGTGCCTCTAACTTTTATGCGTTAGCCATGAAAAACCCAAATGATTTTCCCTCTTACAAACTACTCCCATCAATCCTATCATTTTACACTTAAGCTTTACATTTACTCCCTATTTACTTCCTACCTTCGATTCCAAGGAGAGAGAAGAGAGAGAGAGAGAGATAATGCAAATACATAAACATCAACTTACTATGTATATCTCCATATACTTTTATTTGCCACATTCACTTCCAAACCTCTCTCTCGCTCTCCCCTATTTTTATATACATGAATCCTAAAATTGGGAACCTACCTTTAAACCAAGGTAATAGCCTCGTTTAGTTTCTTCCTCCACATAATAGTTAAATGCATGGAAGGGAGAGAGAGAGAGAGAGAAAATACAGGAGGAGGGAAATAGAAATGGAAAAGTAGATGAAGTATACAAGAGAGAGAGAGAGAGAGAACAACTTTCAGGCGACAGTGAGGGCGAGGAAAGCGGCGGCCCAAGATCCACATCACGTCAACATTTATTTGATCATTTTGTCACGATAAGAAACGTTTTTCACCATTTTCCCCCCTCCATGCCATTGATATGAAAAAAATACTTTTCTCTCTTCCTATAATACTACAAAACACACATACACACACTCACAAATACACATGCTAATGTTCAACTTTTTACACATCCACTCCCATCAAAAACTATGTTGTTAGTAACTTCCGAAAAAATAAGCTCTTTCCCAGACAAAAAGAAAAAAAATGCAACTAGTAAAGCCACACAGCTTTTCCTCTCATTCTATCAGTATCTACTATATACCTCTTCTTTCAAAAAACCAAGGACTCCTTCTCAAGAGACCTAGACATTGTATGTAATTCGAGGGAGACTACTAGGAAGACAACATAAATCGTCTCATTCGTGATAATCATAACATGTTATGTCGGCAACACCCGAGTAAAAAAAAACTTGGAAAAACCAACCAAACTTCACAACTCCAACTGACAACAAGTTTTTACGCTCATATCAGCATGCATTATCTCCAGAAAATAAGCATATATGGCAGTATAATATCAAAGAAAAAAACCATCGATCTTATTTTTTTTTCACCCTCCGCACTCTCTCATACAACTCCACTATTATATGCTTGAAGAAAAAAGAGTCAAGCTTCCATTTATCCAACTTACAATGCTCTTGTATGCTAATACACGTCTGTACATAAATGCATGGAATCTACATACATACGAGATGCTTACACGCGTAAATTCATATACAATAAGCACATATAGGCTCTGCTCTGACTAAGAAACATTCGCTCCGAGCACAAACCTAATAAAGCACAGTTGCTGTGTATACGCACAAAAAAGCAATTTTTTGTCATCACCTCCCGTCTCATGTGTACATATGGTTAAAAGGTCCAATCAACTATGCATTTTTCCTGTCGTACTTGTAATTTCAAACTTGCCATCATCATCATAATGATTATAAGGTGGAAAAAACGTCGTCTTCTTCTTCGTCAGAGTCGTGTGTGGAACATGAAACTGGTTAGACCGCAAAATATAGGGCGTAAATAAAATGCAAGTCAAGTGAAATGAAAAAAAAGTAAAATGAAACCAAGTCAACACCTATAATTCACTTGTCAAATGCTTGATCGATCTTCTATTACATTATTCATATCATCACAAAATATGAACTTCCCTTCAAAAGAGCAAGACTTCAAAGCTTTTCTTTGTACACTTCATTTATAGTAGTATGTATATTCTTCAAGGAAGGAGCAGTACAAATACAGAGGAAACATGAAAGTTATGTGGAGTCAAAAAAAAAGAAAGAAATATATTACATGTAAAAAAAATGTAAGCAAGAAAAACTTTCAGTACACTATCGTTTTAATAAGTGGTAGTTGGCTCCTACAGGAGGATTGAAAAGCTCAGTCAGTTGTTTGGAAGTTTTTCAAAACAGTCACTCAGGAAAAAATCTGGGGAGTATAATATTAAAGCTTAATCTGGAGTTGGGTCTTGTTGCATGTACAGCCTAACGAAGTTAATATGAAGGGAGTGGAACCTGTGAACGTAGATACGTATTTGTTGGGAAAGATAGGTAAGAATTAAAACTGAAGGGTTGTGTGATTTTCCTATATAAAGTGTTTAGATATATTGAGAACATTCCTACCTGCGTTTGCATATAAATAGTAGTGGCGTATCATGAGATATTTTAGAGCGGAAGTTGAGCATAAAATATGCATAAATTTCTCATGTACAAGCGTAATTTCATAATCCCCCTCTCATTCATCATTCCCTATACTTGAATTCTTCCCAGCTGAGATTCCCAATTGTTTTCTCATGTACATATCACACACGCCAGTCCGTCCTATCTTTATACATTGGAATATTATGGGAGATATTCCACCTATAAATAATATGTTAAGAGAGCCAAACACGTGTATTTTCTTCCTAATTACCCACAAAATTAAAACTTGGATGGAAATGAATCCACTGTTTTTTAGCTACTTGAGATTTTATTACTTTTCAGCTTGAATATTTTGAGAGAGTCTCATTCAAAAGTTTTTTTATTTGTAGTTGTTCTTCTAAGAAAATCCTGTACATGCGTAAAAGTTATACTATTCTGTGGATGAGGAGAAAAAATTCATTCCAATAGAGATGCTGTTGTTGTTGTTTTTTTTATGTGAGTCTTAAACCACAAATCCCAAATGTAAATTTTATTACTCAATTTCTTGAAGAACAATCCTCGCGTAAGCTACTGTGGAGTAGGGACGTCTTGTTAATTCCTCATGGGAAATTGTTTTGGTAAATAAAATCCTCTTTACATACTATTTAACGCCACTTTAGACCATGGGGATTGGCAGATGAGCAATTTACTACTCTTCTCTCCTATGTTTGAGCTCTTTTGGAAAATTTGTAAACACTTCACAATATCCTTGGACCCCAAGCTTGGGAAATTATACATGTACATGTATCTACATACGTACGTAGTGTGAATCGTACTCAGTACTCGTACAGTAAAGTTAAGAGCCTTGAAAAAATCATCTCAATTCTGTCTCGACAGGTTGCACAGAGCAGAGTAGAGGAGTAAAGTGAAAAGCGTAGAAATGCGTAGGTATAAATATTTAAGTCAAATAGACATTGCTTACAAATGTATGAGAGAGTGTAAGACGATAAAAGAAGGAATTCCATATTCCAGCCATTTAGTATTATAAAATATGTGCTACTAAACCAGTGTATATTCTCCATGTATTCTCTCTATTGATTACATGGTTAATATAACTATTAAGTATAATAAGTGTTGGAAGAAAGCCCTCGGTATAATCAGTGTGGAGGTAGCATTGTAGTATGAGGAAATGCTTGAGAAGGAAAAAGGGAAAATGTTATTAAAAGTATGTAGCTACCATAGTAGAATACGTAGACGGTGAGGAAAAGTACATATTTTTCTCCACCCATAATTTAGCTCACTTATTTCCAAAAGGACTTAAATATTACAATGGTCAGGCCCATGGACGGGGAATATAATCAAGGGAAAGGAAACCTTTGATTAAGCGCAATTGTCTGTATTTTCACTAAAGTACACCTCATTTGTTCCCCATACATTTTTCCCCTTTAGAAAATAATCCTTTTTACCATCCAACTTACTTAGATATTTTTACTATATAGTTAGGCAAAAAAAAGAGTTACAAAACGTGGGAGCAATGTTTGTTAATTTAGAAAATTGTTGTCGTTTTTTTATAGGAAATTCTTCTTCATTCACGTTCTTCTTGCATATTTAACGTTCTCTACTATATGCACTACACATTAGAAGAATCTGTACACGAGAATAATTTACTTGGAACATTTCCTTCCATTCCCGTCACTAGAGAATGCAACTGTGTGTCGTTATTATTAAACCTAACCAGAGAGAGAGAGAGAGAGAGAGTCAGAATGATTATTTTTCAACTTCATAGTCACTTGGGTTTCTTTCATGTAAATAAGGAGCGTAATAGTAGAGTGCCAAGTATACTTCACCATCGGTACAAGCTACAGTAGTGCTGAAGCTACAGTTAAGTCATAATGTCACATAATAGAGAGGAAGAGAGAGAGAGAGCAGAGTGAAAAAAATTTGTTGAGCCGAGACGATTAGGGATTTAGCCAAGCACAATGGACACACATGAATACAAGTGTATACATGCTTTGCGTAACAACTTAATCGACGATTATGATTATGCTTAACGATATGGAGACACGTACTTAAAATAATTTAAAGCTACAACCAGTGCAAGGGAAAAAAACAAACTACTTTATGATTTTTTCACACGACAATTTTTTCTCTCCCTATCTCTGGCGCCTTATTCTCTCTCTCTCTCTCTCTCATTAGTATTTAATATCAATATGAGTGCAATTTTCTAGATTAAATAAAACGTACAGCTCTATCATTTTAAGCTAGCTCTGAATTATGATGAAACATTTAATTTCCATACAAAGTCGCACACAGTAGCTAATCTGAGATCCCTGGGATTAGGAAAAAACTCAATGTACTTTTCATTGAGTATCTGGACGTTGATCTTTAAATTCATTTAGCCTTCACGTATAATTAATGGTCAGGCTCATTCTAGGAAATTACCTCATACACAATAGGATTTAACTCCTTTAAAAGCTTGTAAAAATAATTCAATATTTAAGCTCTACATTAATTTTTAGCGGGTTAACTTAAAAGAAATATTAACTTTTCGAGATTTTTTCTCTCTCTCACCTACAACTTTGTATTTCCTTGTAGAAATCCCAAGTTTGTACACATAATAATGACACGAGCTGAGAACAAGAAGAAAGACACGTGAACTTGAGAATCCTTGAGAAATAATTTTCTTTACACCAAAGTCCACTTATCGTTCCACAAGTAATTAGAAAACTTGCACCATTACCATTACTCAAGCAAATAGTACTGAAGCACTAGCACAGTGTGGTGATGAGAAAGACACGGTAAGAGAAGTCATAAGGAGCAAGTGAAGAAGCAGCCAAAGGTGCTAATGCGTCAGCCGATAGTTCACAACTCACAAAACTATACTACTGCATATTATGGCACAACACTGCATTATTTTTAGCAGCCTTGTTATCACACATCACCCTTTTTTCCCACCTTACCAACTCTCAATACTTAGTCTTTCCTCTCTACCAGATAAGATGTTGCCTACAGAATAAAATATCCCAATAACTAGAGTTGCATTGAATATAGACAGAGAATAATAATAAAATACAAAGTCCAATCAAGTGTGTACATTCTCGAGACTGTTGATGCCAGTGAGAATAAATTATTATATAGAGGAAGAATGAAGAGAGCTGAGAACGGGTTGCTCACCGAGACCTTACTGTCGGCTAAAATGTTCAATGCTCGCTCAATGAATATTCATTGGTGCCTTATTGCACCTTCCATAATAAAACTCCATAGTAGCTCCTAGCTAGTTAGAATACGAGTGATATTCTATGTACACATTAGATAGTCAACGGTAGAGAAAGAGCCCGATGAAAAACACCCATCAAAACGCTACACTTATTTCTATGTATATTCTTCTCTACTACGATATAACAGCAACAACAGGAAAATGCTCATGCTCAAGCACACACACACACACACACACTTCGTCAATACATGAGCTTACCATGTACAATCATATGTGACTGGATTTCATAGCTAAATCCTAATGTAACTATATATCTATGTACATACAACATATACAATGGCTAAAACACCAGAAAATGTGAACACTCTAACTTGTATAGTGTGCTAAGTATTAAACATAGGGACTGAGTGGTTGCAGGAAAGTGTTAACTATAGGGAGAGAAACTATAACTAAGATAGTATAACTAAGAGCAAATAAATGCAGACCTCTTTTTTTCACTTTGCATACTTATCTCACCTTTACTTCAGACTTTATCAGTCGTCCTGCCTAATAAATACAATAAATGTGATAATAATTTGTTTACTTAACCATTTACTACACTTCTCTCACATTTATTTGAATCTCGAAAGAAACAAGTACTTTCATACGATCCCAAACACATGGAAATACACATACAGAGAGAGAATGTTCACATTAAATGTGCATACAAAATAATTGCATTAATTCTTACTCAAGTGTATGTGTACTTCCCTCCTTGTAATTCTCTTCACGAAACCAATGACCTCCGTAAGAATTTAACTTCTTTTCCTAATTTCCTCGTCCCTAACGCGGACTCCATTTTTAGCGAAATTCTTTCACAATTCTCAAAGATAGGAACACTACAAAAATATGTACACGCTTTATTTCCTACAAGGAAAGACAGCCAATGAGGGACTTGCAATTAAGACTTCACTATATACTAAACAAGATATAAATTAAAGAGTAGTTAGGAGGAAGGGAGAATAGAAGGAACACACGTATAGGAAAAGATAATGAGTGGATGAACGTTGCTCGACATTCATCCTGAGAATTCCCAACGACTTGACAATCTGTGGAAAGACTACTTAATTCAATAGTGACATGCAACCTGAGACGGTGGTGGATTTATCCTGGCACATATCCTTCAATGTATAATAATAACATGACTCATCAACCCAGTCAAAGTCACTCAATCAGTAAAAATTCCGGAGATAATAATAATACCAAGCCAATAGAGCAACCAACAACCAGAACCATTGGGCTTGACAATTATTACTAGAAGAAAAATCAATTCTATTCCATCTTCATTCTCTGTCCGTCAAATCCAATTGATATGTATAGAAATCTAATGCTTAAAAGACTCTAATGTACACCTTTCAATGTGACAATCTCTACTTACTGAGCTCAAGAAGCAAAATATCCTTGGATTTTTACTACTACACTTAATGAAATCACATTAGGAGAAAATCATAATTCGTGGGAAGGAGATATCTTTTAGGAGGTAAAAACACTGCGGCTCATGTTCCTTCTATTTGTCCCATGTCTCCACTCATGTAGTTACTTTTATAAGCTATTAATGTTCGTGAAAAGTAATGGGAAACCGAGGGGAAACCTCTGTTTACATTTGACATGGTGACAGTCTTTCAAACTTATATGTGTTCAATCATATAAGAAAAATATCAACTCTTCCAAGACTTGTTGCTACACACTCCCATACTTACCTCCATTTTACAAAGGAATATCCTACACTATTCATTACATTTAAATGCATATCAATTCACAACGTTTCATAAAGGTAGTCAAAGCCAACGTTACATACGCAATAAACTCAACAAATTACACAAGTTCACTACTTACAATAACCAAGGAACTATAACATATGCATAGATAAAAACCCTAAGCTTAGCGTATAGCTTAAAGTTTCGAGAAAAATTCCCTCAAAATAAACACAGAGAGTTCTTTCAACTATCAATATTACCCTAAGAATGTATCTCTTCCATATAAAATGCATCCACCTTATTTACACATCCATCCATCCTGTAGACATAACAAGGCTCCTTGAACAATCATACATAGGCTGATTATAGATATGTATGTATATGCATGTAGGAGTATACGAAAAGTTGTTGGAGGAACATACGAAAAAGTCAAAGTTGAAAAAAGTAAAGACCCGCTCGTTACTGAGTTATCTGTCGTCAACGTCGGAGATTATTTACTCTCCATTATCAATGAATGTCAAGTCTTAAAACCTTTATGGGTGCTTTAGACTTGTTCAAGGGAAAAAATTCCATAGGAACAAAAACATTAGATGTACGGTAACGTGAATGAAAATTCACTTTGTTTCTCCTTGTTTGTTCCTCTTCATATATAAAATACATAGAGACGAAGTAAAGAGGAAACTCTCAAGAAATTTTAAGACTATGTACACTCTTCTACTCCCTTCTCTCTCTCTCTCTCTCTTTAAATAATGAATATTGAGTATCATATCCAATACACAAACAACATTCATCCATCCCCTGAAAAACCCATTTTAAACTGGGCTCTCTTCTATACTCTTCCACTTTAACATAGTATTTGACATGGTTGAAAAAACCTTGTGGTGTTACATATTTTTCAAAACTCTACATATACGCTCCTGTCTGTCTAGTAGCGAACACTTGTTCTGAGCCATAAAACACTTTAAACACGCAAAGGTAATTGAAGCGAGGTGGAATTTATATACTGGAGCTACTATAGAAAAAGTGCAGTAAAGGAAAAAGGGGGCGATGAGCTATTGGTTAGACATAAACCTCCCTGGAACCAACTGATGAACACTTTATGGCTAAGCTTCCACCGTGCATTTACTACTACTACTATACAGTTTACGAATTATTCTTAAGCATATTTAATTTTTATAGCCGCAATTTCTCTTTCAATCAGCAGTTAAATTAATGGAGAAGAAAATACATATTTCTACATAGCACATATATGTTTTTATGTCTACCTCCAACTCATATAAGCTCCACAACATGTTTAAAAATTCAGTGCTATTTGGAGTTGAAACTTTCACTTATAGGAAATTCGTACTAGTGTGCATGTTAAAATATGTGCGTTGTTTTGTAAAGAGAGGAATAATGCGTGAATATTTTCAGCTCTTCCTGTTCCCCGTGCATTAATAATAATAGAGTAGAATAAGTCTAGAGATAGGAAAAAGCAATGGATATTTAATATCGTAATAAATTCATAACTTCATCAGTCATGTCATGCTTAAGGTATTTACCCTTGAGAATTTCAATGATTATAGCCAATAAGTATTTCCTCAAGGTCCCATAATAAGGGTACCTTTTAGGCCTGTACATATAGAAGTGAGAACACACAGACAAAAGAGAGAGGAAAGGGATAGAAAAAAATCAGTTACTATAAACTTGTTCAATTTCTTCCCTGGAGCCAAAAGCCTCATAAAAGTCATCGTAGAAATTTCTACAAGTGAGATTCTTCGCGCTGCAGGTAACTCTTGTGATTTGCTACTTGAGCACGAACACGTTCCAAATTGTGTTAACACATGTAAAAATTATGTCGCTATACGTGTATATCTACGGTGAAAATATATATCTTCTTATATAATTTTATAGGGGAAAGAACCTTACATAATCTTACGAATTTCCAAATAATATTTCCGCATAGTAATAACATGCAAATGCTAGGAATAGCTTTTCCCTGCCTTTTCCCGTCGAGAAGAAGAATAATAATAAAAAAAAGGGATTGGAAATTCCATTCGTAACTTAAGCTGAATGAGCGGTCTCTGTAGGTCTCCGTAGGTAGTGAGAAATGGAATAAGAAAAATGTTATAAAAACATAAATTTTATTCATTCCTATGCAAGCAATGATGATTTGAGTTTGACAAACGAATTATGAAAAAAGAAGGCGGGAAGCGGAAGATGAAAATCCCATCCATCGGAAGAAAGTTGAAAATGTTTCAACATATCAAAACTGACTGACTGTTAAGCCTTGTAAGTAGTTACATCGGAGATGACAGCACAGCAGGACGTCCACCTTGAACATTTCCACCTTTCATCTTCATCTCCGTCCTCCAACTTTACATGGAACATTTCACTTACTCAATTCTCTATACCCACCACAGGTTAACTTCCTCTCCATATATTTGTGCATACACGTAAGTACAAAAAGTATACAATATTTCACTTACACAATTTCTACATGTATAGGAAGGAAGTACTTTGAAAAATGTCTCGAGTGTTCAGAGAATCCCTAAAAAATTCACGAGTACAAATGTAATTTTTTTTAAATCACTCATAAAAAACTCAACTCCCTTTCATTCTTCTGACAATCTTAAATAGTAATTATTTTTTCCAGGAAAAAAACCTTGGATTTACTAAACAGAGCCCTATTTCATACTCTTTCCACTATGCGTACTTACTTTACGTAAGTAAATAACTCAGGAGGATTTTGCCTGTGCAAATTCTTACTGACAACTACACGTCGCGAAATTTACAAAAATCCTTCCAAGAATTCACTTGCAAGGGCTGAATATTTCATAATGAGTTTTTCCTTGAAAAAATGCATCTCTTAGAAAAAACTGGTAATGAACAAGCCGAGTCTAATGAAATGACTCCTCCCGTTTTTGAACATTAAAATAATAAACAGAGGATCAAACGTAGCTTCTTCGCCCGTTGAATAATTTGCCCCAGTTTTTAAAAAACCAGTTTCATGTTCAATCCTGAAATAAACTTTTTCTCACAATATCCATAGCTTTTTAAGGCTACTTCATATAGAGATAAGACCTATGATTATCTCCCTATTAAAATAATCAGCCCACCCTACATTCACCTATCATTTCTTAACTTTGAATACAAGAGAGAGAGAGAGAGAGTTTGAAAGACAAGGACAGTTCTTTCAGCTCATCTTCTCGTGTAAAAAAGTTTTTTTCTGGGAAAAATTGTGAAGGCGGAGGCCTTCCAAAGGAGAGAGCATAGGATGACGTAAGGGAAAAACTCGTGGGAACATCTCTTTTTGATGGGGAACGAGTGAACTTTTCTGTCGACCTAACTTCAAGTCCTCCAAACTTCCACACATTACTATATGCAAGGAAGCAACAACTTTCTCTACATGTCTTAACACACCACTCTGGAAATACAAATACGCCTATTGACAGCTACTTACCCATAGTTTCCTAATAGCTCACCCTTATCAATGTTTACTTGAGAGAGAAAAACCCTGAGAGATTTCCACGTAACTCTCAAAATACTACACCTTTTCACAGAAATGTGCACGGACATTGAGCGGGCATTAACAAATAAAAAAAGAGCATTGGCCTCAATCCTTCCAAGAACAAATAAGTAACTCATCAAAAACTTAAGACAACAAATCTCATGAGAGAGAAATGTGGGAGGGTGGCTGATAGTGATTCACCATGTTGTATGTGTGCTGAAGTGAGGAAAGAATTCTTGCACACTAAAATCTTTTGCATATGTATTAGCATGCTCTTTAAGCATTGACCACATGCTGGCACTAACTTTCACTCTCCGTCACCTTCCACAAAGAAACACCATCTGAGGGGCTAATTCCCCATAGTTCGTCCTACATTTACTACATTATAAGTTTCACACATTGGAGGCCGCATATGTAAAGGCTTTGTACAAATCAACTCAAAATTTCCCCCGCTTTTAGTGCCATTTTCTCTTTTCTCTCACAAAATTCTTTCTTAACCAAGAACATCCGGCTTCAACCCTGCTGCTCCTGACTTTTATTAAAAAACTTTTAATCACGGTCATAGATAGAGCGCTTTTCTATATCCTGACGTAGGGATTTTCTCTAGACTTTCTCCAGATTCAGTCCACACATACAAAAAGCCAAGCGAGAAAAAAACTGATTCTTTGCCTCCTTTAACTTCTACTAAAATCTCAAGATAAGCTTTAAGCTTAAAATACTTTTAAAAGAAGTGGAAGATAATCTAAAATTGAACGTTTTTTCTTCTCATTTTTTAACACACACACAAACTCTCTCTCTCTCCCTCCCATGAACAAACGCTTTCTCCTTTTACCAAACTCACAATGGATTTTTACTAATATTTAGAATGGCAATTTTCTCATTCTTAATTCTCAGACTTGCATGGCTCAAAAGCCTTCTATTTAGAACTCAATGCATCATAATGGAATAAAACTAGAATTTTTTCTTTCCCCTAAAGAAACTTGAAGTGTGGAAGTAAGTTATAATATTTGAGCATAAATTGAAGTGAAAAAACTTTGACTTCCTCTTTTTTCCTTCCTGAAATGTCGAATTCCCAGCAGTCGACAGGAAATTCCACCTCTTACGTTAACTTCCAACATAATGAGTCCTTAGAATTTTTAGTGCCTCCTTCAAGAAATGTGCAGTAGTATAATGTGTAAAAATAACATGCACTTCTTCTAAGGAAGGCGAAGTTGAAAAATGCACCTGTGCATGAGAAACCAAATTTTCAACACTTGAAACTTTACTTTTCATTTCAGAGGGAAATCATTCGTTATCCGTGAGGAACTCGAAGAGTCATTGACAATGTGAGAGTTGAGCTTGTTGAGAAAGAAAGGAAGAAATGGTTGAGAAGAGGAGATCTCCATAATGGAACTAAAGCCAGAGGCTCCTGGTATTTTGGCACGCATGCAAGTATGTACATGCATTAAAGTCAAGTGTATGGGGAAAGACTGCCAAAGTCGAGTAGTATTTTTTTCTCCGTCAATACTTATGTGGGAGAATAGGAAAAAATCGGAAGCATAGAAAATACTGGTCTTTTGGTACTATAGTATTAGATTTTTGGGAGCAACTATATATGGAATCAAAGGCAGTAAAAAAAAGTGCGTAAGTGCCGATTTAATCGAATGAGCGCACTCAACGTAAGTGAATTCCGGAAATCATTTTTCCCTCCTCTTTACACGTTTTCTCAATAGATTGTTGTGTGTAGAGCTGATATAGCTTTACTTACGATGGTGCTTTTACTATAGTGAAATATCATTTTATATGGGGGGAAGGGAAAGTAAGAGAGAGAGAGAGAAAGGTTGTTGAGAGAAGAGGAGGGGTGTGAGGAAAGTATGGTGAAAAATTATTAGAAACTTAAAGTAAGAGATGATTTCCTCTCGGGTGGAGCAACTCCCTTCGCGGTCATCATAATATAATAACCAGCCTCTATGACGATACCACCTTAAATGTATTTGGACACAAACAAAATACACACGCTCACTTAGTTTCCCAGAGAGAGAGAGGGAGAAAATCCCCTAGAAATCTAATAATAACCTTTTCCTCAAAACCATCCGCCTCACAACACACTCCCCCTCCCAAGAATGTAACTCTCATTTGCCTTAACTGCTTTCTCCATGGGGTGGTACATTATTACAGGGGAAAAATATATATAGGAAAATCATAAAAACGTTTCACGGAAAATTTTCCTCAATCGCTTTCTCAATCTCCTCATAAAATCATTCTCCCCAAAAAACGATTTCCATAAAAAATATAAACTTGGAAAACAATTTTCTCTATTTGGAAAAAAATCTGAATCAAATTAAAGAGATACAAATGGACCTCCTACACAATTCCTATACAATGTCAAGAGAGAAAGCGTATAGTATATGCAAAAGAAAAGAAAGCAAAAGGCAATCCCATTTATTTCCCCACCGCAATCATGGAGACAGGGATGGAGAGAAAGAAGGGAGAAAGTACGAGAAAAATCTCGTTTTAGAATTGAATGAGAATAGGAATGAGAGAGAGAGAGCAGAGAAAGTGATTCTAGAGAAAATTAAATGTAAGCAAACAAGGCGGACACGCGATCATGACTATACAGAAGAAAGGACATTTTATAAAAAGGAGAAAAAAACTCCAATTTAATATTACCATCAAGAGAGTATAATAGTATGTGGAACATGTACAAAAGAAGATGCACTCCCATGTAAACTATAGCATGTGTGAAAGTAGATTTTCCCAATTTTAAATAGCTAATAAAACTACGTGAGCGTTTGGAAGGAAAAATCACATTCCCGACTCTTCTGAGTACGTACAATGCTTTAATCTTATCTTCCCTTCTTTAGGAAAGGAGAGAAAGTGAAACCACAACCTACGTAAAAGTTGGACCTGCATTCTAACAATAACCTCTTGGTAATTTTCTCTCTCTCGTAGAAAAAACTCCATTCCAACAGAAACTACGTCACAGAATTTCCTTTGACAAAAAAGGACTGACTTGGAATTAAATTCCAAAATGCATAACTTTTACCATCAACCTCACAAATGAGAATTTAACAAGACAATAGCCATATTAAAATCCATTTAAATTTCCGCTTTCTCCCTTCCAAAAAAACTATTGTTCTTATCCCGCCCTAGATTAATGCACATAATATACATATTTTTTTTGACAAAGTGAAAGCTATTTCATAGCTACGTATATAAGTCAAAGTCTATGTAAAAGTATAACAATGAACACATAAAAAAGATTTCATTAACACCCGCTTTCTCCCTTTCCCCTCCAATCCATAACACATAGACCCTCTGCATGTGATAATGAAAAGTGAAAGGGAAAAGCTTTTTTCTTCGGTGACATTTTCCACTTTGCTCGACAATGATAAAATATTCCGTTATAAATGCCTTGGAAAAAGGAATGAGCTTGCATTAAAAGAATAAATCACAATGTTACACAAGAGAAAGTGGGAAAAGAGACTGGGAGGAAAGAGAGAGAGAGAGACGAACAATACAATGAACTTTTTTTCTACCAGAACAAGCTCGACACTACAGTACAATATTATATAGCTATACGTATATATGTATATTATATGTAATACATATAGAAAAAACCTGTCCAATACTGTCATAAATCTTTTGGGTGAAAACTGGTTGGGAATATCACTATAGAAGAGAAAATATACATTTTTTTATATTTTGTTATTGTTTAGTGTATAGGCTTTTATGGAAAAGCCTTTCCCTTTTACAATGTGCAGTGGCAGCATTGTAATATCAAATAGGTCGGTATATAAACTACCCAGAGAAAATAGCTTCTCAACCACACGAAACTCAAATGATTACTAAAGTTCCGCCAAAAATGATTTACAATAATGCCTTAAACCCTCACAACTAATCATATCCATCTATTTCCTTAAAAATGACTGAATATTTTCCTATGGTAAAAAAATTATAGTATGCCTATATATGCTAAAGCTTGCTCTGTTTCTGCCTGATAGCACTTTTTACTACTACATCAGCTTTCTCTTGAACATTTCAAGGAGCTCAAGCTTATTTTGATAAATCATTTAGCATCATCCTCCCCCTGACAACGTATTGCTCTACTATTTATATGTAATCAGGTCAGTGTTTACTCATCGATTTTTTTAGGAGAAAGTTTCAAAGAGAAAGTATGGAGAAAGTATGGTGAAAGCATGGAGAAAGTATGGAGAAAGCATGGAGAAAGCAAGGAGAAAGTCTACGAAGAAAGTGATGCGAGAGGAAAAATAAATCTATAACTCTCCTTTTTCAGCACAAAAGGAGAAAGGGAATGAAAGAAAAGAAAAATTCAGTTGAAAAAACTATTGCTATTAATATTGTCAATAAATTATGATAGTTTTGAAAGAGACTCACTTTCTTATAACTAGGTCATATAATAAAGACGGCATAAAACTGTCACTAGCGTTTAATTAGAAAGTTTTGCTTTAAAAAAAATTACCTTGTCTATCCAAAGAGATGAGGGAGTCGAGGAGAAATGAGGAGATCACATGGTTAAAAAATCCTATCATTTTTTTCCCTTCCCAACTTTTTCTTCGGAAACTCTCATGAATCTTGAGAAGAGAGAGACGAGTATATAGGGAGAAAAGTGTAAGAGAATTTATGCTCGAATCTTTTGCCTCCTCAACAGAACACTTTTTGAAGATTTTTTCCAAGAAGAAGAAGTAGTAGTAGCTTCACCAATAGCCCCAAGATGTGGTTCAACAGTTCTCTTCAGAATCTTCCTTCCTGTAACATTACAACCATAAAGATTAAAGTTAGAGTGGGAAGTTTCCCACGATTTGGCTTTCTTATACTATCGCTCGCTCCTTCTCTATAATATGTAGTAGGATTCTATAGCATAGGAGAAAGTCCATGTACATGTATAGGTAAGAAAAATTCCTACTTTCACCAACTCTCTCCGATCCGCTCGAGTGATAACAACACTGAAGAACATTACAATCTACTAAGTCAGTGTGGTAAGCCCAAACAAGCCATACACACTTGAATCTCTTAAATTTCCCCACGAGTATAAATAATTTCACTCACTTTAAGCTTCGACTATTTTTTCTATAGAGGCAGGAGGACATTGTTCAACATTTTTTCTCACTTTAACAATTCCTCCGTGGTAAATTTCATAGCAGGCTCTTCCAACCACAACATTTCTCCTAATTTTAACGAGTGTTTTATAAGACGTATATATAGCATTAGCTAAGAAAAAGCATATTTAGTTTGGAATATATTTTTCATACAAAATTTTTTTATTACAGTTTTTGGTATTTTGCAACTAAATTTTAGACAACCCATCTGGAAACTATGGGCTTATATATATAAATATGGAGCAATTGGGAAATGTTCTAATGAAGAAATTTCTCAGCTGTCCCATTAACGCCTGCTCATAGCTTTGTGAAAATTTCTATGGACTTTGAGTACATACTAAAACGCATAACTTATCTTCGGATGGTTCTATATCATAAACACAAGTTTCCTCCTATAAAATTATATATTTTAGCCCAAGGGAGAAATTCATCGGGCAAACTTTCCCATCTATGGTTTACCTCTCTCAAATGTTCCATATGTAATGGGCAAAATTCCACTACATGGTAAAATACCTAAACGTACATATATATAATTACGTGTACGTACATACGTGCATTTATTTATGCATGGGTGGAAATTAAATGAAATTATATTATGTACGTAAATGTTACATAACCATGCCATTGTAAATAAATTACTCACATATCCTTGGCAAAGCTGCAAAAGACGCTAAAATTTTCCAAACCTTATGGTAAAAAACTAAATTATAGCTCTTTTTGCACTTTAGCTCACCATACATTTCCTAACTTGTACATGCTATTTTATTGGTAGCAATTTTGATGTAATCTTCCCAATGACTTCAATGCTAAAATGGTTGCAGGGAAAAGGATAACTAACTCAAATATTCTAAACAAACTTCCTTGCCTTTCATCATTTTTACTCTACGTTTTTTGTAATGTAAGAAAAAACTATCGATCCTATGGATGATTTAAAAGACGAAGAAATTCTTCTTCAACCTATTAAACTCTTGTGGAGAAAAAAACTTGGGTTTTTTCTTCATCTTCACAGAAGTTCTCTCTCTCTCTAAGGCCACAAATATAATGGGATTGAATTGAGGAAGGGAAAATCCAAAGATTGTTTGATTTAATTTAGAGTCTCTGGCAAAGAGGAGAGAGCTGCTCTTGTATTAGAGGAAATAGGATGGGAAAAGTAGTTCAATAAGCCAGCCCCAACTAATACATTGAATGCGTACTAATTGCCTTACTTAAGTATGCATCCTCCATCTCTAGCTACACTTTCTCTCTCTCTCTCTCTCTCTATCCAAGCTCCTCCAATCTTTTACCATAGAAGCAATTTACTATGGATGCATTATTAGTCACCATAACTCGTAATGATGGTTTCCATTAGAAAGTGTTTGTATTTCCAGAGGGCGGGGTTCAGACTCAAATTCAATTAATTCTCTTCCCCATATAATAATTTACATTTTCTTTTGACATCCACAATAAATTTCACAATATTTGCAATTTCAGGATTTTCTCAGAATTTTATTATCTCCCCAGAAACGTAGAGAAAATGTATTTCCCTTTTATTACTTTAGATAGGCAAGTTTCTGCAAAATAGCATTTTTTGCAATGATTTCTATACACACGAAGTCATACAGGAAAACCTTTTGTATCCATTAGAATTTTTTGACTTTTTTTTCAAAATAGCAATTTGGCTCCGTTGCAAAGTAAATTGTAGGTAATAAAAAATCCGGTGGAATATATGAAGTTTGGTCTATAAATCAGACGAGCGTGTAACAATACACAATGGAAATATAGAAAGGAACAAGTGGACAAGTAACGTCAGTCGTCCATCACTTGCATACAAACGACCTGATTCTTCCAAACATTTGGAATAATGGAGAAAGCAAGTTCTCCGGAAAAAAACTGTTTTTTATATGACTTTCCCTTGGAAATATAGTGAGGAGCTCTCTCAAGTAAATAATTTTCCCAGTCCTTCCAACCATTATCATTATTATTGCAGAAAGTGCAGTTAATGTCGAGAGCAGGGGCATAAAGTGCAAGCAAGTGGCTATAATCATAAAAAATCCTTTGCAAAATATTTTTCTCCTCCTCGTTAGATATTCCAGCGAGAGTCCCTATGACTCGGTTCCAATGACAAATAAATATTAAATCCACTCCTCTAATCTCTCTCTCTCTCTCTCTCTCTGCCTGATATTATTCTTGTGGAACAACAGCAAAGGTTATAAAATATTCCAGAAAATTACACTAACAAAAGGTAACGTTATATAAATACACATAGATACAGTCAAGGTTAAAATCATTGACATCATTTCAAGCTACCGGAACTAATTCAAATTTATTCCTGGCAACGTTCGCCAATTCTCAGTATTAATTTACTCGAGAGAACCCATAAATCCTTGCAATTCCTCCCATTTTACCATTATTTTACGTACAATTCAATTTCCATATTAATTCCCAAATACAAGTATGTAGCCACACGCTATTTCTATATTAGCATCCCAATAAATTTAGCTGGGAGCTTGGAGGGACGACTTTCCCAAAACAAAATATGTAATGCTCCATAGAAAATGCTACACCTAAAAACATCTTAATTTCTCGATGGGAAGGAATATTCCCAAAAACCACCATAGAAATAGAAGCATCAGCCAAATTGAAAATCAATGTTATTCTCAAACCTTCCCTGTGATTCCCCCACTTTCACTATCTTCATGTATAAATAAGCTTGTAGTATAAATTCTTAGAATTCCTTTAAGTACGGACTAAGAACAACAAGGTCTTTTCCTGGCCCAGATTCCAATAGTACTGTTGCAAAAACGAGCCCAACCAAAGATGAAATCTCTTTCTACATACTAAAAGCACTCGACTCCTTCTCTGATTCTTATTCCATAGAAATCATTGAGCAAGCTTAGCATAAACCAAACCAAAATCTTGCATTACAAATTCCTATGAGAGAAATCACTGAATATGGAAAGACTACTTTTACAGAAGCCTCAGCTATGGAAATTAGTACAATTTACATCCATATTTCAAGGCTCCAACAAATTTCTTCAAGCTCCAGTCACTCAGTCAGTGGTTCAATGTGATGAAAACTTTTGAGAAAAAATTACATTGAATTTCAAATTTCTACGATTCTCTCTTTTCCTTTTATATTATGATTAGCATATGATTTATGAGGAGAAAATAATAATTCCTGCAGGAAAAAAATTCATCACATTGAGATTTGTCTCCAACATTCTCTATGCTTCTTACAATAATGCACATTAACTTGATAGTAAAAAAAACATGAAGGGGAACTCAACATTGAATTTAACTATTATGGTACATAAATAATTACACATGAAGTGTACATACAAGTAAATATATACGCATGGAGAAAGGACTCTACTTATCGTAACTTTCCAGATAGAAAGCAGGAGAAAGCACATGACACATTCCCAGTACTGAATTTACTGAGTCATAGAAATTTATTGTACATGTACATACCCAAATGGGCCATCTCCTTTCTCCTCCATCTTCCTCCTCTCCGCTATACAAAACCTAAGGAAAACCTAAGATTCTCTTAGAAAAATAAAAGAAGGGGGAAAAAAGTAAAGAAAATCCCATGAAAAGGAACCTTTTGCCACAAGCACGTCACTTGTATTTTATGCAGATTGAGCATGGCAATGTTACATGAACCTATAGCTCTACACATGCTTAAAACCAAGTTACATAAACGCCCTCCCCCCTACACAATACTGAATCCCTACACAATTACGTGCATAACTAGCTTCCATATTACATATGATGCCACACATGAGGCCAAACTCCCAGCATGACTCCATCCATTTGCTCCAATACAATGTAAAACCCATCGTTTTACAAAAAGATTCACTGTTCAGTGGAAACGATTCCATTTCCTTACCATCCCCGACAATCAACCAATCCAGTGGGTTTTTGAAGGAGACAAAATATGTGAAACAGGAAGAAAGGGAGACCAAGTTATATACAAGTTCTATCCAGAACAAGCAAAAGAGAAAAAATTCTCCAACCTTTATTTATTATCCCGTACGACCTGTGTATGTGGACAAGAGTTGAATGGAACGTAGAACGACAGTATATGAGTCGTCCCTCCACACAACAACGTCCAATAACTCTGTAACCACAACTCAGCTCCTATAGAAACCATAGCAAAATGTATAGTAGAAAATGAAACGAGTGAATCTCCTTTGAATTTATCAAACTGACACGAGCAAATCCCGTTAGCTGTAAGCCTTCCATCTCTATAAAAAAATACACACATCTACAATAATTCTCACCAAGCTATAGATACTCACTAAAACTGTACCTGCTACTGTCCCAAGGTATATAAATATATGTGTGTAGGGTAATTGTAAAAAGAAAACAACAAAATATTTATTTCCTTCTAATACACATGAAAATATACATACAGCGAATATATACTGGAACGTGTGCCTTGCCAACATAGATAATCGCCCTCATAAATCTTACATTCGGCACTTTTACCTATTCCTTATGGGATGGAATACAATCCTATGATATTCTTGACACAAGTGGGCTGTTGACAAGCTCTAAAAACTTACATCTAAATCCCACATTTCTCTTGATGATTTATATGCCCCTGGATTATACCACTCCAGCCTTCTGGTCAGTTCTTCCCAATAGTATACAACACCCACGGAATTTGCAAATTCTCCAAAGTAGAATTCCTCATATTTATTTTCCCCTCGAACCACTGCCACATATAAATCCCTTGAACTTTTCATACCAAAACGCCTATGAATTTACATGTCAAAACTCGTGTGGCTTTAGTGCGTATAAATATATACAGAGCTCAAAACTTGTCAATAAACACATTTATTCATTTCAAGCGGCACAAGGGAAGTTATACGAGAAAACCTCAGAGTTAGAAGGAGGTGGAGAAAAGTCCGGTCGGAGAAAGCATTCAAACGCAGATGAAATGTTCCATAATGAAAATGACAGTTGTTTCCCTCTTTTATCGTCCTTTTCATAGCGATGAGGTAATGAAGCTCTGGTCATTAACATCCCCCCAATACTTACACTCCCTATAATCCACGTACCTACGTGTAATGCTCAATACAAGGAGAATTCCAAGGATGAAGGACCCCTTCCAATGGTAAGAAATCCCTTGAAATAGCTCCGAAGCCGTAAACATCAGATTCTGTATATACGAGCTTGAGGTACACTAAATTACCTGTTCTCTACCTCACAGTATGAGAGTCAAAAGAGAGGGAGGAGAATGAGTTATAATATTCATCACTTGAACTACAAGAGCGAGCCATTAAGGAAGTGGAAGGGCTGAGGAGTAAAGCTTTTTTGTCTTAAAGGTCTCATTAATTGCAAGTACTACGACCACCATACTTTTGGCTCTTTAAGTATTCTCATTTCACAACAATACTTTCACAGAACTAAACTGTAGCAAAAGAAAATAGGAAAATCGTGAAGGAGAGGCTAAAAGAGAAGTAAAAATTGTGAGAGTGGAAAAACCTGGAGGAAATAATATCTCCATGTATTTTGCCATAGCTATTGTATATAGTATAGTGGCCATTGTATAGATATGTAGATAGATAGAGCACATAGGAAGGTCCATGCTCAATGTTAAACATTGTGGAAATTTACAACTTACGGATCATTTCCCCCGACTTTTATGGTAATGTACCTAATGATCTCTTGAATAAAATGGGAAACGGTGTGTTCGCTCCGTAAACTGGGAAAAAATCAACTTTTTGTCCTCTCCTAACCTTATTTCCATACGAGGGTATTTCCATGCATAAAAGCATCCCCCATACATATAGCTAGAGCATTGTGAAACTCTATGTTGAATATACAAAGTATAAGCATAGGGATGGAAAATGCCTCATTCATATGACAGTCAAATAGGAGGACATAAACGTTTATAGAGTCATAACTCAAGCTATGCCCGATTCACTTGCCTATACAATTACATAATAAATATCAGAAATTGGCACAATACGACACTTCATTCACAATCAGCCCCCACTCCAATCCCTGCCTTTTTTCTACTACTACAACACTACTTCTATTTTTCTTTAAAAAAACCTTATTTCCCCTCAATACAGTTTCCTCCATTTGGAAAGGGTCACTTTATTATTATTATGCGAGGACGCAATCACGAAGCAAATTAACTTCAAGCATGGTTTCACAGACCGCTCATACTTATCAAATCCCTACAAAATACCTCCTATTTTTCCACATTTACTCTCTCTCTCTCCATTCCCACAAAAATATAGGAGAATGAATGAAAACATTAGTTTTGAGCATTTCTATTTACTTAAACTACACGTACATACAAAAGCATGATCATTTCCCATGAAAACGAGCTGTTAAGGTATTCCGATGAAATTCTAGATTACATTGCCATTTTACTATATAGAGGAGGGAAATAAAGGAGCAATTCTTTATACATTTCAATCAGCCTATGGCCTCATTATTCTTTATTATTATAATAACATCCGCCCTGAATTCAATTCCCTCCGAGAATATCCCACCACTATTGCGAAATAGAAGGAGAAATCTACAACATTTGTATTTAGCTTCACCTTTAGGCACCAAAAAAACTCTCTGGCTCTGACTCTGGAACCTACTTTTATGGTTGGGAATAATAATTTATATGGAGAGAGAATATGTGAACATAGTAAAAGTAAACAAGAGTATTTTACCTCTCCACTATGTACACGAACTATACGACTGGGAGAGTGTATGTATGTATCCAGAGGGAAATGTGCACGTAAAGTACTAAAAGGATGGAAATCAATTTGTGAACATTTATTCTCATCTGGACTATGGTAGTAGTAGTAGTAGTAGTAGTAGGGAAAAAAGTGCCTATAATGCTTAAAAATAGGTACGTAGAACATAAGTGAGAGGAGCTATTATTTGTATCACTCCGCTATGTATATACATTTACATGTGAACTATGCCTAGCGAGTCAGATGGTTACTTTTGTATGCAAAAGACAGAGATTTATGAGACAGACTCGTTAGGAAACACCCCATCGTCGGAGCCTAATGTTTTCACACATTTGAACCACACACATGTACAGAGAGAGAAAGAGAGAGTTACGTCCTGGATCCTCCAGCATTCCCAATACTATTTCATGTGAATACTAAAAGTGTTCTCAGAATCATATGTAAATGAATGAATATCATTGGAATACATAAGAGTAAAAAAAACAAGCCTGGTAATACATAAAGGGCTGGAAGAACCGCAAATTAACTACTACAGAGCGAATCAAATGCGATGATAAGGCCGACGTGCGCTCATATTATATAGGAAATATAAAATGCAAAAGGGGAATGTTATACTGGCCCCAATTTTAGGAAAGCGTGTGAACTCGCCCGCCACACATTTATATGAATGACAATCATTTCAATAACTGTTTTTTTCCTCCCTTCATTATTTTTTATGGAAATATTTTCAAATGATTAAACATTTTTAAAGCAGAAGCTGTTCCTAGATGAGATTTAATGTAAATTACAATAGGAATGTTGTCAATTGCTCCTCGGGTACAGTGTTTTTTTACGTGCATACAAATCTAATTGTAAAGCTTAAAAAAATTAGATGGGTTTTACATAGAGAGAGAAAGAAAGGAGAGGTCAGGGGTAGAGAAAGAAAATGTCAATGGATGAAGGGCTATTTGAAAGGAAAAGTTTGGATGGGAAGTTGAAAGGGGAAAAAAGGAGAAAAAAAAACAATTGGCTCGTGCCCCTTTTTAAAACATCTATAGAGATAACTTTTGTTCCTAATAAAGAGCAGATTTTCCAAAAGAGTATATAGTGAAGAATATGAAGGGAGACTCAGTTTTTCATTCCCTCCTTGTAACTTTAACTGTCAAGCTCGATTTTCAGCTTCACTTCCAAATTGGCAAAAAGTCAAGGGAGGAGTAGTAGTAGATTCGAAATCAAAATAATGTCTCAGGAATACAAAGTACTATGCTTGGGTATTTCTACGTTATGTACATACATACATGTAGTTACGTTACATAAACTTTTCTCCGTAAGAAGATTTTTTTTCCGGTGTAATGGAATGGGGAGAATTTTTACTATACTAGAGCTTTTCAAAGATCAAAAATAATGTTGACGGTGATTATTTACATACAATTGGTACTTCCTTCCCTTTACTTATATAAAAAATGAACAAATTTGTTTACTTCTTCTACATAAAATACCAAAAAAATTCAATGCAAAATATTGTGTTGTTGTTCGTAAAAAATTCCTCCAATTTCACTTGAAATACATATTCAAGAATGAAGTGAAAAAATAATTGGATGAGAAAAAATTCCGCGAGGAATTAATTACTGGGCGGCAGGAAAAGGTCATTCAAAGAAAAATGGCAAGATTTGTGTCAAGACGATAAAAGCACGTGGTAAGTAAAAAAAAAAGTATACGTATAGAAGGAAATAATTCAAAAAAATAAATTAAGCTTGAAAAAAAGACATGGAAAAAAGTAGGTTATCACCTGCCATGAAAAATTATCTGGAAGCTGCTAAAAAAGGAAGGAGGAAAGGCTTTTCCAGGAGAACATTGTAGATTATAAAGGAAACTCCATAGCCTCATCTTGTTTTAAAGGAGGTAAAGGAGGAAGAATGTAGACGGATTTTTAAGTATGCACTCCAAATATACATGGAATGGTAGAAATGTATGTATATAAGAAAAAAAGGTAAATGAATAAAGGTTGAATGCCTGGAGTCATAAAATAGTAATTATCTTTAAAAACCCTTTCACAGTAAATTTCTTTTTTCTTTCTCCCGTCTTTCTCATGGTTCTTGAGCTACATACGATTCCTTACTATTCCCCATCCCAATCTTGGACTCTACACTATCTACTTATAAAATGTTAATAGGAAAAACGCCAACCTCCTGCAGTTTCATTTTCCTTTCATCATCATCACCATCATCATCATCATCCTCCTTTCCTCTACTACCCTCCATATCACATTTTGCACAATGACTCTCCTTCTACATAACATGTATATTTCCATTTCCCTTTCCTTCCTTCTCATAATCATATGTATACAATAGAACAATCTCATTGTCTGAATGTACTTTTGTATCTCGGAAGATATTATTGTTGTTGTTGTTCCAAAAAATTCTATTTCTACTATCGCATCGGCTGAGTGAGAGAGAGAGAGAGAGAAAATTAGAGCAATAAAAAATTATTCCAAATATAATGTTACTCTCGAATAATATTTAATGGAGAAAGTATGAAAAAATTTGAAACTCTCGAATTTTTAGAACGACACGGGAAAAGTAGATTAAATGCGAAAACGCATCCTTACCTTGGATTAATAATTTTTGTTCCTTCTCAGTAATTTATGATTCTCAATCAATACATGAAAAAACAAAACAGAGAAGGAATTCCCTCCTTTGAAATCTCACACTCCAGCGTGTCATGAATTGCCTCTTAGAAATGTGATTAATATTGAGACTATAAAAGCGGGCTGAATATATAAAAACCATTTGTAGCGATTGTAATTATTGTGTTCCTTTTAGTAGTAGATCTACGTTGTTTAATGTTGTACAATGATTTTTCTCCAATCGATCCAAATACTGTGTAGTAATAATCTGAAGATTTGTGTTCTAGAGGAGGAGATGAATGATAAAAGCATCACACGCTGTACTAAATTACAGTTCCAATTGGAAGAGGGGAGGGTGAGAGAGAGAGAGAGAGTCAGAGTGAGAGAACAAAGAGTAGAATTTGAATGTGGAAAATAATAGAAACACGATGATGATGGACCTTTGCCAAGGAGGAGAATGAATACAGAAATATTTCCCTTTGTCCCACAATCGACTCATATAGTAGTAACGATGGAGCATGTGAGCAAAGGCTACAAATTAATATTCATTTTGATAGCATGTGTGTACACATGCATATAAGGAGAGCCTGAAGTTTATTACCAACCGAAATGGTAAAGGTACGACACAACACAAACATTTCATTCTCATATATGAATATGAAAATTCTAATGGTAGGAAATGTATGTGTACTATTGTAAAATATGAGTTTCTACCTATGAAAATAATATTACAATGGATTGCTTCATAAGAAGAAGTGTGTTGCGCAATGTTCCAAGCCTTAAAATATAAGTAGAGGATGATGAAACTACCCCAGTACATATTTCACATACGTATCTTCTACATGCACAAGGAAAAAAATTCACATTTCGGAAATCGTTTTTGGAAAAATATTTAGGAAATAAAAGTAAAAGTTCAGAGCATTCCCAACCTCACCCGTAGAATTTCTTTCCGCTTCTTCTTCCCTTTACATCCTGACAATGCCAAGCCCATAACTATAATATGAGGAAGGGGGGAGAAAAATAAAGAGATACAAGATACCTAAAAAAATTCAAAGATCACGTCAGAGTTCAATGTCTACTATTTTCTAGGGCCATTTCTACTGCACACAGACACACACACACACATACAGTGTAGCTATCTTGGAAAAAGCTAGGAAGAATTCTCTCCAAAAAAATTGAGTAGGTCAAATACATAAAAATTGCCTGTACTAGAAACAGACATGTCCTTTCCCTATAGCACTTATATCCATATAACTTCCCTTATCTCCAAGTTACCTTTTTTTACAAATCCTTAGCTCGCAAGCCGAATGTCATGTAGGGAGAAGATAAGGAAATATCTAAACACTACCTTCCTACTAGCTCAAATCCAGCCTCGTTTATAACCAGGAGTAGTACAGTATCTCACTCGGAGCCACCAAGTTAAGTCAGTATTGCTCCAAACCGATTTCTCTCCATTTGGTAAAACTCACTTTCTCCTCTTGTGTAACTTCTCTTCCTATAATACTACGTTCCTATCCACCACTACTACTACACATTTCATGATAATGAGAAAGAGCGTGAGCATGTAGTTTCCTACGCATCTACTACAAGACCAAAACTATAAATAAATATGTACATACAATGTATATCTATACCAAGTAGGAAAACCTTCCATCTGACAAACATTTCTCATCGCTCCGGACATACTACTTAAGTAGAATCTACGTAACATACACTATTCACTCATTGTCAGTGAAAGTCAAGGGGAAAAAAAGTTGGGGAAACTCGGCTAAAGAGGCAAGTTTAGTTGGTACAGTTTCTACGTAGTTTTATAGACGTGTAGTACGTAGGTGTAGATAAATGTATCCAAGTCCGTGCGAGGGAGAGGCTCATAAACTAAAGTGTGGTAAGTAGATGCAATGTTTGCAAAATGAGCAGTCGGCGGTTTCTCACCCAGTCCACTAACCCTGGCTGGAGGAGCTTACGCATAGTAGTACAAAGATATATAGTACATTTGATATATACATATACGTACATTGTGTTATACGTTTTTACAGCGTGCCTAGGTGTTTACAAAAATATAGGGACACGCATGTATGGAGGCACATATAAAGGGATGTTACATAAGTACCTATCACTACTACGTGAATGTTATCTTTGAGGAAGGAAGAAGACGGAAGAGTTGTTGAATTTCTCTTTGGAAGGAAAACCAGAGGTTCATTTTTCTTTTCCCTTGTATGTAGTGGAATCAATAGTAGGAATAGGTAAGCTTATAGGCTGTAGTCATAGTAGGTATTTGTAGACATGTGTGAGTGTTGGAAGTAGAGAAATACAAATGTTTCCACATCTGGCCAGTTTACAGAGGGTCCTTATGTAAGGAGACCTTAAAGGAGAGAAAGGAGGAGGGACGTGGGAGTGAGGAAAAAAGCATATGTAGGAGTGTGTACTCAATGCACCATACATTTTGCATAAGTTTTGTTAGGGTTCAAAGAGAAGATTTGTTGGGAATTATGGTCCAGAATACTGATCAACTTTCTTCCCTTTTACTTTCTCTCTCTCTCTCTCTTTCTCTTTTTCCATGTAGTAACTCTATGGTGTGTGTAAAACGCTAGTGGAGCATTCAATGCTTGGCTCTGTGGAAGACAAATATATAAATGCTAATACTTTCTCCTTCTACAGATCCTACATACTTAAGTATTTCCTATATGTATTGGCAACTTCATTTCAAGTTGAGTACTGCTAGAACGGCGACCCAAAAGCTATCAAATATCTCCCCTAGTTATAGAAGGAGAGAAAAGTAGACACTCTCGTAGGAAAATTGCTTGGCGTTTTTAGTATTCTATCCAGAATTTTCATACAAGGTTTCACTTCAAATATAACCAACTCTTAGGAGTCAAAAAAATATAGAGGGAAAGTGAGAGAGAGAGAGAGGAAAAAGACAGGAGGGGTAGATTCTCCAGGTTCACTTTCCTCCAGCGTCACTCTAATATCTCACACTTTTACACGCGTTTTTCTCACTCAAAGAGAAAGAGAAAGAGAGAGGAAAAAAGTCAAGAGAAAACATTTTCTTCATCACGTACAATTTAGTTGGATTTCTCCTTCCTTGGAACTTTCCCGGAATATCGAACGGTTTTGATTGGCAACTTGAACACAAGTGCAAATAGTTCCTTGCACTTGCATGTGTTGACCTTCCACTTACTAAAAGGAGCCAACTTTCACCAGAGAGAAAGTTCCTCACATATGTTTAAGCCCATAGGGAGAGCTTCAATGTATCCTTTACAGGGAATGTACTAAAATTATAGTGATAAAATTCCACCGGTCGAGTACTGCTACTATTCTTAATTAAATCCATTGGGCAATATATGAGCCTTCCTTATAGGAGAGCCTTTGAATATAAATTTTTTCTCTACTCAATTACGTAGGGCTTGACTGGGAGATTTTTTTAAACTGGAATTTTCCACATGAGTTTCTCCCTCTCTCTTTCTTCCGCTTCCAAGGAGGAATCCTTCCAAGTAAGAAAATATATAAAAAGCAGTAAAAAAAATCAAGTAGTAAAAAAGCTTGAGTGGAATCAAACTATAATCTAAAAGTTTTAATAAACTTTGTTGTCCTGCCTACCCATTTTTGCATAATAGTAAAAAGACTCAAGCTTCCACTTGAATAAAAAAAGAGAAAGGGGGAAGGCAAAAACTTTTAAAAAAATTATAAGGAAGATGTTTGAGGGAGGAAGAGAGAGAGAGAGAGTAAAAAGCTTTAAAAATAAGTGCGTCAGCTTTGGTCAATGAAGCAAATCCAAGTAGAAAGCTCGGAGCTAGAGCTCTTCCCTTGTGGAATAATATGCCTATTGTAAAATCAGAGAGAATATGAAGACAAGCATGAGATAATGTAGCATTTTTTTCTAAACATATCTTCTCTCCCCGAACCATTTGACAACAACAATAATCATCTTCATCGAACTTTCCCCTCCACTCTCTCCCTTTTGCCTTCATCCCTTTTGTCTCTCTAAGCTCTCTCTCTCTCTCTCTCTTTTCTCTATAGAACGAGTCTTTAAAAAATAACATTTTCCACCCGAGAAATATTCAATGCTTTTTTCTATTACAAAATCTTCTTCTATCATTCTTTCCCTTGTGTATAAAAAACCATCCCTTTTCAGCCACCCAATGTCTAAATTGTCAAAGCTTGGAGAAATCAAATGAAAAATTTCTCTCACAAATACACACACATACACACAAGCACACAGAAGCCGAGTACGGAGAGAGAAAAAAATTAATAGCTATAACATAAAAAGGGAAAAAATAGACAGTGGAGGGAAAAAAACCAGGCTAAACAATAGGAATATTCTGTAATCTCAAAGGGTCCTTCCTTTTATACTTTTCTTGTTGTCATTTTTTAGAGAGAGAGAGAGAGAAAAATCATTCTGTCTTCATACACAATACATAGAGATCCAGAAAATAAGTAATCGCAATGTATACCAATTCCCCCTACTCTACCTTCCCACATTCATTGTTGTTGTTCTTGTTGTTGTTTGGATGGAAGAAGAAGAATCAAGACGGAGACAATAAATTTACCACGAGGGAGAGAGAGAAATAGAGAGAAAAACAGAGCAACAAGAAGAAGAAAGAAAAAATCCTATTTCACCATATTACAAATCATAATGGCCGGATACACGCTCAACTGTGAGAGGATACAAAGGAATATAGATCTATTGTGAATGACTATATGCCTTTGCCTTTAATAATAAAAAAATATACTGGCAGAAACCAAGAAACTTTTTTATATATTAAAATAACACGTTTTTTCCGGAACGGAGGAACTTATCCATACAATTTAATTGCGTACATACATTTTTATATGAGCATCATCTGCAAGTGTAAAAGGTAAAATACCTTGTGGCAATAAAACATACAAAAATAGCTCCAAAATACATACACGGTAATTTTAATAGGAATAGAAAAAAAAGACAGGAGAGACTAACCCCTGGAAAATGGCAGCTTCTCCTTTAGTAATCACAATAATAACATTGTAACCAAATGTACTCATAGGAAAGTATAGCTCTGGTGCTGGAGGATATAGAAAAAGTAGCCTTCTCTCCAGGCAGAGGAAATGTAGAGGCTCAATGTACTCGCATTTTAAAAAGAAACTGTGTAAGTATTCGCTTGAGAGAGTTTCCTCGACTAAAAATATATACATGGAAAAAGTCTTAAAAAACCATGGAGAGAAGGATACTGTACGAAAGAAAAAACAAAAAAAATGTATATGCAGACAACATTACATGAGTATTATGAAAGAGACTCCTGGAAATTGCAAAAACTGGGACATGAGAAACAAAGTCGGAGAAAATAGAGGAAGAAAAGAGAAAATGATAGGAAGAAATTCAAAATAGAAAATAATACTATTTCCTCCTTGGAATATATTATGCTTAATGGCCCCAAGGTCTTATGATAGAAGTTGGCCTGTGAGGACTGCACAACTTTTACTTTCTTTTCTATGTCTGGAAACCATGGCTTGTCTCGTGCTATTACCTCACATTGAGTCCCAACCAAGCTCTCCTCTCCTGCTCCCTACTTTTATAGAGCTTAAGGCAAAGGAGAGCAGCAAAGGAGAAGAAAGAGGAGGGATATTGCACGCTTGGAGAAAGTCATGATAGTCAAGAGTTGATTGTGGTGGAGAGTACATTTTCTATATCTACAATGCTTTCTAGATATGTACGAACGTGGGAGAGAGAGAGAGAAAGGACGACGCCAAGAATAAGAGTAGCAAGAGATAAATCATTGGGCAAGATGCACTCTCCAGCATCTTTATGACAGGACTCTACATGATTATGTGGGAATTTATAGTTGGATCGTTCTTAACTATGGAAACTTGTATAGAAGCTCCTTCGAAAAATGAACGTACGTGGATCATCAATTTCAAATTTTCAAAAGATTTCGTGTACTTTGCTTTCTCCTTTCTCTGTGACCACAATAAGTTTTTTGGACCAAAATAGCATAATTTTTGTAGATAAATTGAGGAGTGGTCCTTTTTTAAAATGATTGTTTTATTTCCTTGTTTTTAAGACTATGGTAGGTAAAATTTCAAGGAGAAAGTTCAGGGTGAAAGCATGATTATATTTGTCACATATAGTGTAGGAGGAGAAAGTATGATTGGAATTCATGAAGATGATGTGTAAAATTCTGAGCGTAAAACTAGGAATAGTAAAAGGTATAGTTTTTCATATGAGTGCATAACATTTCTCTCCGTAGTTATTGATACTACTGGAAAAGATGCTATCGATTTTCCATTCCCTCCTCCTTTTTCCTGTGGGTTACTCCTCTCTCTCTCTTTCTCAGAGTCAGTCTTCATCGTCAAATGTTTTTTTGCCATAGTAAAAAAAAGGAAGTGGACTTTTTACCATTTTTTCCTTCCACAAGCCTGTCCACTTTCACTTTTCCTTCCACCCTCTTTTCCTTATTTCCCCTTGTCAATCCATCTGTCAGAGCCAAAAGTATTCGCTGGTTTTTTTCAAGGAAAAATGAGAGTGAAAGTCCAGTTGGAGAAAGTATGAGAGTGAGAGAGAGAGAGAGAGTAAATGTGGAAAGGGGAAAAAATGGAACTGTGAAAAAAGAAAAAAACTGAACAAGTTTGCCACTCTTGAAAAGCCTCTCTCCTATAACCTTCTGGCCCATTATAATCGGACCATCATCATCAAGGTAGGAGTAGCCGGAGAAAGGTCTCTAAAAAATCAAGTCCTTTTTTATAGGAGAACATTTCAAATGCAGTGGAGGTTCATATTTGATGATATGTATGGATGGAGATAGGTGAATAGGAGGGAGCGTCCTTTTGATAACAATTCGGTTTATCTATAGAATCTACCCAGTATGTGTGTATGTATCTGTCGTTCACACAAAAAAGATCATTTGCTTTCACCAGGTCTCTCTCTCCTGGACACATTCAGGGACGACGCTTTAGGTGAAGAAAGGAAAGTAAACAGAATCATGTCCACGTGTGGGGAATCTCCATGTATTATCATATGGTTCAACCCTGGGATTGGTACAACTTCATTTCACAAAACCACCTCAGTACTTGTAAATTGCATCCTTATGCGTAGTACCTTTCACAAGCAGAGCTACTTATAATAAAAATCCATTCCAACTGCCCACGCTCCTTCGCAAACATCTCTCACAATTTTCTCACTCCCGTCATTATACTTCTCTCCCTACAAAAAATTCCACCTCAGTGAGAAAATATAAAATAAATTGTATCAAAATAAATATCACGAGTATTCCTAGAAATTACACGTGATTTCATCGTCAGTTTCAACAGTTTGAAAATATAATTCAAGTAGTATGGATTAATCATGTAAATTCAAAGATCATGTGTAGACATTTTCATTTAAATATGTCTCCTCCAGAAAAATAATATCCTGCGTCCTGCAGACACCATAGAAAAAAGGCCATCCAACAAATTCACCTCTGACCCGAAAAAATACACATGATGAAGATCCAATATTTAAGTACCATTATACTAGAAAACACGAGGAAAAGTTCCTATGAAAAAAAATAGGACCATGCTCCACGCCTTCCTCAAGACAGGTAAATCTCCAAGCACCCAACGGAGTGAGCGGAGTAGCCAGTCAAATCAAAGTCAAATCTCTATATCCATGGATCGATGCAAGTCTTGATGGAGCCCAAAGCGGAGCAAAACATCAATCTTTATCTTTACGTTGGATCCAACTCCTAGTACCTACCTATCCAAAACACATACACACTGTACATATGTCCCTCCTAATATCCAAACATCCCGAGTCCCGAAGGAAGGAGCGAGACAAACATGATATCTGTAGCTACTAAATGTGTTTTATATGCATAATCCATTGGCCTGTAATAATAACTGAATAGATGGTCTCTTCCCCCACTCAACTCCAACCCATTGCCTATGCATGAACTGACAGGGAAAATCAGATGAAAAAGGTCGTTATACACTCACACACAAGCCTCTCTCTCTCTCTCAGCCTCTACTTATCCAAAACCAACGGAGCAAGGCATGTCCGATGGGCCATTCGTCTCACTCAAACTTGAAGTTATCAGCAAGTTGAATGCTTCCCATATGCAAGGGGCTCCATAGTATGATTTAACCCTCTATTTAACCTTTACCATACACCGCTGCTCTATACACACAAACACACATCATAATATAAGCGCTTCACATATTTCTCCAATTCCACAAAATAATATAAAAAATCCTTGGAAAATTATTTACCTCGCAAAAATATCCCTTGTAGTAATGGTTGGGAAGTTTGCAACTTTGCTTTCACCATGTAACGCACTATATCTATAAAAAGCCTGGAGATGTTCAGATTTAAATTAATACTATAGTGATACATATGTAAGATAATGAAAATGTGGAGGAAGGATTTTGTGAGAGAAAGTATTGGAGTAAACACAATTCTCTCTCTCTTCTCCAACAAAAGCCAGGACAGACGCAATAAGTGTGTATAAGAGAAAGAGAGAGAGAAAGCTGGAGGAGTAGAAAGAATCGCAAAATCCTCACAATTGGCAACTTGGCGATGATACTAACGGTTCCTATAGATCACCCTGCTGAAAGCATCTTCCACTATAGAACCATTAAATGCCATGAAAATTGTTCCAGAGAGAGCTGGAGACTTTCCCCTGTCGGCCTCCAAACAATAACTATATATCTACAGCTATATATGCACATAATCTATGCATCTTCGGCCTTACTTTCTCTCAGCTTTCTCTCTACAAATAAAAATCTATATATCTAGTGCATATAAAAACAAGGACCTTGTCCTTACTATAGAAACATATGGAGGTCCTTACCCGTAACTTCCTAACTTTGCCACTTGTAGTAGAATCTGTTCTTCTTACTCTTCTTCTTCCTCCTTATCAACGGCAAGTTTAACTTGTGAGATGTGTCACAAGGAAAAAGTGACTCAACTAAAGCCTCGCTATCCTTTTGTCCTCAAGTCCGCTCTCTCCTTTCTCCCTATCCACTGAACTTCCTCAGTCTCTAAGATACTTTCACTATGGTACTTTCACACAAAAGTCTTCACACAAAATCCACAGCTTGGAAGAATGGAGTCAGAGAAAAAGTAATATTAGATTCATCGGTAGTAGTTGTAGTAGTTTTAGCACTACTGGCAGTATCTGTAGGAGCATTTGTAGAAAATCCAACTGAATTTTCCTATTTGGAGGAAACCAGATCAAATATATTTGATCTCAAATAAAGAACAATGTGGCTGTGAGAAAAAAAATCCAAAACACACGCTCCACATTTAGTGGAGAAGAGAAGAGAAGAAAAACAAAGGCTTTTGCTCTTTGGGAAACAAGTTGCAAAAACCATGTGTTTTCATTGCGGACACGAGCACTTGCTATTCTCACACTTAAAAAAAACTTGGAGAGTTGTCCTACAGTGAAGAACAGTTATAGAGAGAGAGAGTGAGTCGGATACTTCAACTCAAACTGTACAACAACTGGTCAATGAACAAGAACAAGTCTCTAGGCTCGACAATGACTTTCCAAATGGAACATAACTTTTCTCTTGCTGGACTGATTGTGAGGTCATGGAAATATTCCTCAGAGAACACAACTGCTTCATGGCTTGTTAAATACTAAACAGCTGGAGCATAAGCATGGGATGTGGACTAGTCTTCCTATATATTATTGGCAAGCCTAAAAAGTAGTTTTGGACAGGAGTCACATTTTCCTACTAAAAACCACCCACACTGAATGCTTGAGCACTGGACGACCCATGAACTGGAGGATTAGACCTGGAAACCTATATCCCTCGCACGTGTTTTCCTCTTTATTTTGTAAATATGAATATAAGTTTTATTACGGAACAAGAAGCAAAACCTTATAATTACTCTTTTTGTAGGTTAACATGGAAATGTCACCCAATCTCCATTACAAATATAATAGTGCGTAAGAAAAAATTGGTCATAAATACAAATTACTAGAGCAATTTTCATGAATTTTCTATTCATTTTCAACGCACAAACACACACACATTTTCCCCAAAACAAATTTTTCCTTGGACTGGTGGTGCTAAAAAATCAGAGGGAAAATGCCACAACGGATCAATTACCTCTGGAAATTGCTATCACAAGAGGAAATACTATTAATTGCTATGGTCTACTCCACGGACGTGACATTTAAAAAGAGCATTTGTAGAGCCCATGCTACAGCATATGGGAAACTACTCCCTTGGTTGTCTCCAGCCTTTATGTGGAAAATTAAAAGATACGATTCAACTCATGACACTCGTCCTCAATAGACACGATGCGTTGGCATGACGCATAATCGTTAAAGCTTATGCTTTAAATACATATGTATACAAATATACTTTTCTCTCCATAATACGTATACATACCATTACATAAATACTACTCAAGCCATTGGTAATTTTATGCATATAAATACATATGAAACTTTCTCTATGTAAATGGGTATATCGTCGGCTAAAGTCCAAAAGGAGCTATATGCAGAAATCGCTTAAACGGGAATTAGCATGTACTACCATGTAT